>JAPKLX010000001.1:11342953-11393429 GCA_026898415.1 Leonotis leonurus
GGGGGGGGGGGATACACCAGTCAGTTTTTATCAATTAAAACTTTTTCAGTGGCTCCTGAACTGAAGGAAGGTACTTCAGTGTAGAGTTGTACTTTCAGTTAGCAATCCTTCAGTCTACACTTAGTGTTTGACTGATGGACAAATAACTTAAGTGTGCGGAAAGTGGTGGTTTAAATCTTTACTCGTTTACTTCAGAAAACTTTAATGCAGGGTTTCTCTTTGCACTTAGTCAGTATTCAAGTTATGATATACAATGAAAAGGCGATACTGAAAGTAAAAGAGAGAGAGAAACACAGTGATTTGGTTTGCGTGGTTCGGAGATAAAAACTCCTACGTCCACGTGTTCTCGAGGTTAATCGAGGGTTTCCAAGTTAATGGATAAGTTCTTACAGTGATTTTACAGATGACTTAGGTAAGTCTAATCACTCTTCGGTTACAGGAATATATCGCTCTAGAACACTAGAATATAGAAACTGAAAGCTAGGCGTTCTTTACTGAGAGTTAGAGAGTAGAATAGCGATAGAGAATTTTAGAAGCAGAGTAACCGGTATCTTGAAATGTTGAAGCAGCGGGGTATTTATAGAGTTCTCTCGAAGATATGACCGTTGAGAGAGAAGGCTTTAATTTGAATTCTTCCCGTTGGAGTAGCCTGTCCTTTTTGACTTTAGGGTCTGACACACTGATTGTGTTTCACCTACCAAGATCTTTGCTAAAAATAGAAAGCCTATGTAGTAGACTGTTCTTCAGTGGGAATGTCAGGATCTTGACTTCGGTGTAAACTTGAACTTAATACTTCAGTGTCAGTGATGCTTCAGGCTTATAGCTTCAACTTCAGTGCTTCAGTGGAGACTTCAGTGAGAGGTCCTGCAGTCTTGGTGAACATTGAATCTTCAGTGTAGGTCCCTTCAGTGTACCTGAAAGATAGAGCTCTCTAACAAGTGAGTCCTTCAGAAAACACTAAGATTCAGTACTGGTCTTATAACATCTTTCAGGGGAGGTATTGGAATCTGAATCAAAACACTTAGAATATTTCCCAACAATTTCCCCCTTTTTGATGATGCCAATACCTAACCTGAAAATATCTATCTAAGTTAAGAAATTCCCCCTAAACTGGAGAACACTTAAACTATAAGAAGAGATGGGTTAGTAAATCAGATAGGTAAAACAAACCAAAAAAAATAATAATCAGAGCCTGGACAACTAGATGGTTGTCTTCAGGTTGAGATCAAGAGAGACAAGAAGTGCAATTCATTCAAATAGATTTTCAGTACAGAGATGTTTCAGTACAGAGGCTTCAAAAGGAATGAAAAAACAACAAAAGAGTTAAGGAGCAGCTTTCTTCTTTTCTTCTCTTGTTATTCGAACCATTTCTAGCTGAGCTTCGGGAGATACAGCATTAAACATCAGGTAAGTGACATCCCTTAGCTTTCTGAATGGTCCCTTCAGACTCAGGTCCTGCCAGCCAAGCACTTTAGCAGCAACGAGTGCTTCAGATTCAATTGGCTCCTTGTCTATGCGATGGCTACCTGGCAGATTTGGTCGATCAAATTGTTTCCTGTCAGGAGCAGAGATGGTAATTCCAGTCTTGGCAGCATCTTCTTTGATCATCTTTACAAACTCTGAATCTGGGTAATCGTTCATAAAATTCTGAAACAAGATGTCTCGATCAGTTTCTCCGCATACGCCGTAAATCATCCAGTGATCGAGCATCTTCACAAAATCATCCTTCAGATCTTCCCATTCATCACTCAGATTTGGTCTAACCCAAGTGTCAGCATGAACGCGCGTGGGAGGATCATTCTGGGAAGTTCTCTTCTCTTTTCCTTGCAGCCTCAGTTGATAAAGACTTGATGCAAGTTGAGTGTCAGTGGCTCTCAGTTTAGCCTGACGAGCATCAAATTCGTCTTTCAGTTTTTGAAGCATTTCTCTGGCTTCTGGAGGGAGGGTGACATGGATCAGGACATTTCCTTCTTCTTCTCCAGAGCCAGGACTCATCTCTCCTTCGTAGATTTCTTCTTCATTGACTTCAGAATGAGCGGGAGAGGGTTTGGCATCCTTTCCTTTTGGCATAGCTGTGCCTTTAGGGCCTTCAG
Source organism: Leonotis leonurus (assembly GCA_026898415.1). Classification (NCBI taxonomy): domain Eukaryota; kingdom Viridiplantae; phylum Streptophyta; class Magnoliopsida; order Lamiales; family Lamiaceae; genus Leonotis; species Leonotis leonurus. The sequence goes on from JAPKLX010000001.1 coordinate 11,345,047, forward strand.
CAGCCTGAATGTTCTTAAAAGAGGGAGGTAGGAATAAGAGTTTTGTTAAGAGATAGAGATTAGGATTCTGTGGTATTGAGATGTATACTCACTTCATCATCCTTTGTACCTGAAGACTTAGGAGGTGATTTGGACTTGGAGGGAGCTGGATCAGAAGCAGCAGCAGCACCAGAGGCTGGCTCTTCAGTGGTGGCAGCAGAACCTGAAGGCACGGCACTTGAAGGTCCGTCCTCGTCATTATCATCACTGTCATTGTCATCGCCCTCAGCATCAGTAAGATCAATCTCTGGAGTGGGCGGCACTTCATCTTCATCATCGTCCTCATCTTCATTATTTCCTTCTTCAGTAGCAGCCTTGGGAACTTCAGGAGCAGGCACTTCAGTGGCCTTCTCAGTGTAGGCTTCAAAAGTGATGTTTTCAGGCACCACATCTTCCCCCTTATTGGCAGCATCACGGGCATTCAGCAGAAGAGAATCAGCATGCCATGGAAGAATTTGAGCAGGATGGAAGTGAAGATCAATCTTGTTAAAATCCGCAATAGAGCGGCATAGTTCTTCAACTGGCAGAAGACGGCGGCGGCAGTCAGCAATGATGAGATCCACCTTCGTTTGATATGAAGGGGAGAGAGAAGGAAGATCAGCAGAAGGGGACTCAGCTCTTGACTTGGCAGCAATAGCATGGAGGCGAGCAGCATCAGCTGATTCTTGAGCTTTAAGGGCTGCAGCAAGAGCAGAGTCTGCAGAAGATTTGGCTGTCTCAGCGAGAGTATAGCTGGAATCAGCCCGTTTGAAGGTTCGACTGATGCGCGAGCGTTGACGATCAAGAGATTTGCCATGCGCAGAGCAGTCAGTAGAGAGTTGATCAAGTAGGGTACGCATATCTGAAGTGGCCTTGACAGCGGCATCGAATTCAGTGCGCAGAGAGTGAGTGTTGGTGCGATTGCGGTTACAGGAGAGCACCAAGTCACTGAATTTCTTGTGAGAAGGCACTTTGTAATGCTCGAGATGTGAGGGAAAAGTGCAGCGCATTTCCTTCTTCACAAATTCTTGCAGTGCTGAGTACTGGGCCTTAATAGCATCTTCAAACTTGGCGTCTAAGGCCTCAGTAGAAGGGGTAGAGTTCAGGGTAGCCTTCAGAGAGGCATTCTCCTCAGTGACAGCATCAAGAGACTTCTGAAGATCCGCCACATGACCTTCAAGCTTCTTTTGGTATGTTGCCTGGAGGGCGTTGATCATGGAGGCAGTAGAGGCTGTTAAGCGCTGGCTCTCAGCATCAGAATGCATCTTGAGCTCGTGAATAGTTGCCGTGTAGAGAGAGCGATGAGCTGTCAGGAGAGCTCCTTCTGAAGTCAGGGCTTCAGGGAAAGTGGAATCAGTAGGCTGAGTGGCTGGTACAGATAGGGAAGAAGAAATGCGACGGAAGTAAGTTCTTCCAGCGTCAGCTTCAGCCTGGAAGATAAGAGCGTCAATAAGAACCTCAGCATTAAGGAATGCGTCCTTGGCATCAGAAAAATGAAACAAGGTTTGAAGCTCAGCTTCCTCAGTCAAAATTGCACTCCATCCAGATATCTCGATTTTGTACTGGAGAGCAAGGGTATCGTTAAAACGATACTGGCGCCAAGTCCAGAGGCGCTGGCAGAGAGGGATGAGGGAAGGGTGGTTGAAAAGTTCAGGGAAAGAGGAGCTCAGAAATTTGAAAGTTTGGAGCTCCAGTTTTTTTAGGTAGGCTTGGGCAGGGGATGAGAAAAACACTAAGGCTTGGGAGTCAGAGGGTTGGGAGGTTGAGGCGAATTGGTTGGTTTCAGCACGGGGGACCTCTGAAGGCTCTGAAATAGTCTGGTACTTGTCCAATGAATCCCCAGTGGTTATCAAAGGCTCTGAAGGATTAGTTGGTTGTGGAGAGAGAGAAGGTTCAGTAACTTACAGATCAGGAGAGAATGAAGGAACAGAGTCCTTTGCAAGATTTTCTGGTTCATCGGCAAGGGACATGTGGGTAGTGGAAACACTTGTAGGAATCTGGGAAATGGGTTTAGTGGGTGTTTTGGTTTTGGTAAGAAGGGTGGTCTTGGTAGGAGAGATGTCTATTATGATTGGTGGAGGTTGGATTTCTGAAGGGTGGATGGTGGAAATGGGTTCAGGGTTGGGAATGGATTGGCGGGGGCGTTTGGCAAGGGTGTATTGGTCCTGGAGGTCCTCATCAGTGGAGGAGTCAAGAACCTCCTGAACGGTAGGCTGTTTAGGTGGAGGGGAAGGGGGTTTCTCTGCCTGGAGGATAATGCGCCTGGAGGGGTTGCGCTTCCTCTTGGTGACCTTGGGAGGAGAGGGAGGTGGAACTTCAGGAGTGTCTTCAGTTTCCTCCTCTTCATCATAATCTTCCACTGCATGGATGGGGTCCACGTCCTCCTCTTCAGTGACAGCCTGCTTGCCCTTTCTCTTCACCTTGGGTAGTTCCATCTGAAGGGCCAGAGCCTTCCCGTGCATGGAAGTTTGCACATCCAAGTCAGTGGAGAACATCCACCTTTCATCATAAGCTTTGGCGGAAGGGAAGGCTGAGTCAGCATGCTTGTAGGACTCTTCAATCAAGATGGAAACCTTGGTGACAAGGTTTATCGTGTCATTCCCAGTCATAGTGACCCCACCGGGTACTTCCTTCAGTTTGTTGGCCTCAGCCATCAGCAGCTCTTCCATCACAGCTACCCAGTTGGCACCATCACAGTTGTAGATGCTCTTCATCAAGGCAAGCTTCTGCCAACTGAGCTGTTCATGGGAAGACTTCTTCCCAAGGATGCAGTGCTGAACCACATCCAGCAGGAGTCTGAACTCAGGGCGTATCAAGCCCTTGTTGTTGTTGGCGGTGGAGAATTGGCGAGGGGGATCTTCCACCTGAATCTTTGCGAAGAAAGCCTGAATGGCTTCCTTGTCCTTCAGGAACTGGATGGGTTTAGTGTGACCCAAGTTCCTCAGAGTGAACACTGACTGAAGAAGTTCAGTCACGTTCATGTGCAGCTTCTTGACTTCAGTAGCTCCAGTAATCGGCTCCCTGATGGAGATATCCAGGGAAGTCTTCAGATCGGAGCCTTCGTATCCCAGGTTGAGGTAGAAATGGACCACCTGTTCAGGATAGGTGTTCCGGGGACGAAGAGTTGAGAGTTTCTCCAAGCCATTGCCCTTGATGATTTCAAATATTGTCTTCGCCGTATCAACTGTAGTTTCTGTGAAGACAGCAGTAGGCTCGGTGTAGAGGCGAGCACGAAGTTGAGATAGCTTCATGGCGGGTCCAAGAATGGCTTTCTTTCCCATGGTGTTGATTTACTGTAAAGGAGAATGTAGATATAGATTATATCTCTAGATTTCTCAAGAAATATAAAGATGCAGTTATAGTAGAGAAAACAGAACATTCACAAATGTAAGATAATCATACATTAACGGGTTTGAGAATAAAAGATCAACGATCAACACACAAGCAGTTCTGGATCACTAAAACGCAAACAGTAAGATCACAAGAGAAAGAGATTTTAGCGTAATGCTTTGGAGAATTAGAGAAGCGTAAAGTCTCGAGAAATTGGAGGAAGATGATCTTATAGAGGTTGAAATAATAAATGGACGGTTAGATCTTCTTCCGTGTTTTTAGAAATCAACGGTTAGGGTTGAGGCACGTGTAGGAAAGGGTTGACAAGGCGGGAAAGTGTATGGCGCGTGAGATATAAGCGCGACGTTTGAGTTCCCGAGGTTAAACAAATGATGATAAAAGCACTGTAGATATCAGAAGAAATTAATTGCGAGATAGCGTATCTGATACGTTGAATCGTTCGAGGTACGATGTGCCTTTAATTACGTTTATACCATTCAATGCAGATAGAGTACAAAACACTTAGAGAAATAAATGCGAAAGAATAAACAAGTGTTGAGTCTCAGTTGCTTGATACTAGCTACTGAGTTTCTTCCTTTCAGTGGTGATCCTAGCTTTCAGATTTTGAAATCCTTCAGTTGACCATGTGAACTCCAGATTGTGAATTTTAGCTTCATGGATGTTCTGAAGTGGCGTCATTTGAAGTGTCATTTTGATCTTTGCCTTGGTAAAACTTCAGATGCTGAAGTTCTTTCAGTAGAGTACTTCAGTAATCTGCAAGGTTAGTTTAAAGCAAGTGTTTTGCAATGTGTGATGATTAGTTACCTGAGATAACTATGTAAAGTTATCCAGAATGTAATCATCACGTTGTTTTGAGTCCTATTATGATCATGACTTCAGTTTACTAAGAAAGTTGAGTCAGTGAGTCATTAAGACATCAGTAGGGTAGAGATGTACCTTCAGTGAATACATTCAGGAGATATCTGGATTCAGTAAGCCAAGTCTGCCACTTAGCATTTTGAATCTTGCTTCCTCCAGTGGCTTGGTGAGAATGTCTGCTCGTTGAATGTCAGTATGAATCTTTTCAATGGTGACATCCTTCTTTTCAACATGATCTCTTATGAAGTGATGCCTGATGTCCACGTGCTTGCACCTTGTATGTAGAACTGGATTCTGACTGATGGCAATCGCACTTGAACTGTCGCAGTAAATTGCAACCTGAGTGGTAGGCACTTCATAGTCTCTAAGCTGTTGCTTGAGCCAGAGAATCTGAGAGCAGCAACTTCCAGCAGCCATGTATTCAGCTTCAGTGGTTGATGTAGCAACTGAAGTCTGTTTCTTGGAGAACCAACTAATGAGTTTGTTTCCCAAGAACTGACAGGTACCTGAAGTGGATTTCCTATCCAGCTTGCAGCCTGCAAAATCAGAATCAGAATAACCAGTTAGTTCTAAGTTATCATCTGAAGGATACCATAAACTAAGATTGGGTGTGCCCTTCAGATAGCGCAGAATCTTCTTTGCAGCTTCCATGTGTGACTCTTTAGGATTGGCCTGATAGCGTGCACACACTCCAACAGCAAAGGTGATGTCTGGCCTGCTGGCAGTGAGATATAGAAGAGATCCAATGACTCCTCTATACTCAGTTTGGTTGACTGATTTTCCTTCAGGATCTGGTTCTATTCTGCCATTTGTGTTCATTGGAATCTTCGTAGCTTTGCTATTCTGAACACCAAATTTGCTGAGTAGATCCTTTGTGTATTTTGCTTGATTGATGAAGATGCCTTCAGGGGACTGCTTGATCTGAAATCCTAAGAAGAATCCCATTTCTCCCATCATAGACATTTGATACTGAGTCTTTATCAACTTAGCAAAACTGTCACAAAGCATCTTGGACTTCGAACCAAATATAATATCATCAACATAAATCTGAACGATTAATATGTCTCCTTTATACTTGATTGTGAATAGCGTTCTATCCACGGATCCTCGCTTGAAACCTGAATCAATAAGAAAAACAGACAAAGTGTCATACCAAGCTCTAGGAGCTTGTTTCAGCCCATAAAGAGCCTTGTGTAGCTTATACACTTTGGTGTAGTCAGTTTCAAAGCCAGGCGGCTGTTCCACGTAGACTTCTTCCTTCAGTATGCCGTTCAGAAATGCACTCTTTACGTCCATCTGGTAGACTTTGAACTTCATGTGAGCTGCATAGGCGAGGAAGAGTCTGATTGCTTCCAGTCTGGCTACTGGTGCGAAGGTTTCATCAAAGTCAATGCCCTCTTCTTGGCAGTAACCCTTGGCGACCAGTCTAGCCTTGTTGCGAACAACTTCTCCTAGCTCGTCCTTCTTGTTCTTGAAGACCCATTTCACACCAATAACGCCTTGATGCCTAGGACGATCCACAAGTTCCCAAACTTGGTTCCTGGTGAATTCATTCAGTTCCTCTTGCATCGCGGAGACCCAATTTACATCTTGAAGGGCTTCCTGAGCGTCCTTGGGTTCAATGTTGGAGAGATAGCAGCTGTGTAGGAAGTTTTCATCTGAAAACAGAGCAACATCAGCTTTTATCATGGGTTGTTATTCAGTGTTGGAGTCAGTGGGGGACTCAACAGTAGCTAATGGTTGAACCATTTCTGCTTGAATTTGATTCCTGGTCTGAACGCCTCGTTGTAGACTGCCAATCACTGAGTCTGTGGGGTGATCTTCAATCCATCTTCTTCTTCTCTTCATGTCCTCTTCAGTAATTATCATTAGGTCCATTCTCTGACTAGGAGGTGGTGTTGTTACTGAAGGGCTCCTTTGAAATGGATTGAATTCTTCTTCAGTCTGAGGGACTATACTTGTTCCCCCTTGATTGTTGGCTCTTACATATTCAGTTCGTTGGATTTCCTGCAAAATAGCTTTATCTGAACTGGCCAATATGTCATTAGTAGTAACAGTTATAGGAATATTGACTAAGTTAGGACTGTTACTCCCTGAGGTTGGTGATGTAATCTCAGTGGTGAGATTTTCAGTGAATATGTGTTCTTCAGGTAGGATCTGAACATCGATGAGTTCTTCAGTTTGGATGTCTTCTTCTCTAGATGGAATCTCAGGAGTGAGATTTTCAGTTTGCACAGGAGAAGAGTTGTTAAGTTCAGGTGCTGGAGTCCTATCTTCAGATTCTGAGGTTCTGACTTCAGTGGGCACCATTTCTGTATCCAGCCTGACGCTTGTCTCTTCAGTAGGAGTGTTCTCTTCTTCTTCTTCTTCATCTAAACTCCAGATGAGAACCTCCTTTGTACTCTGAACTGAAGGCGTTAGGTTCAGATTTTGAAGTCTTTGAGTGATGACTTCAGTTTCTTTTGACCTGTACTCAAAAATAGATTCATCAAAAATAACATGAGGTGTTATTTCCACTATAAGGCTTCTCTTGTTAAAGACTCTATAGGCAGCACTCTCCTCTGAGTATCCAAGGAAGAATCCTGGATCTGCTTTGCCATCAAATGTTTTTAACTGAGTTTTGCCATTATTGTGAATATAACACATACAACCAAAAGCGCGAAAGTATTTAAGAGTAGGCTTCCTGTCATTCCATAGTTCATATGGAGTTTTTCCTTGGCGTGTGGTCAGTAAGGATCGGTTCTGAGTGTAGCAAGCAGTATTGATAGCTTCAGCCCAGAATTTCTTTGGCACTCCTGAACTATTAAGCATAGTTCTTGCAGCTTCCTTCAGTGACCTATTTCTTCTTTCTGCAACGCCATTTTGTTGTGGAGTCCTTGCTGCTGAAGTTTGATGTTCAATCCCCAAATTCGCACAGAAATCTGAAATCTTTGCATTTAGAAACTCAGTTCCTCTATCAGTGCGTATGGTGATAACATTTGTTGACTTCTGATTCTTCAGTTTGGTGAGCAAGGCTGGGATTCTCTCCATTGTCTCATTCTTATGGTGGAGAAACACTGTCCATGTATAACGAGAAAAGTCATCAGTAATAACAAGGCAATATTTTCTACCATTGGCACTCAGTGGAGTCACTGGTCCAAATAAATCCATATGGAGGAGTTGAAGAATCTTCTCAGTGGATGGAGCCTCCTTTGGCTTGAATGAGGCTTTGATTTGCTTTCCACTTTGGCATGCTCCGCATATGTGATCTTTGTCAAAGATCAGGTTGGGCATTCCACGCACTAGACTGTGTCTTGAAAGTCTGTTGATGACTTTGAAGTTCAGGTGACTTAGTCTGTTGTGCCATAGCCAACTTTGTTCTGAGGTGCTCCTTGAGACCAGGCATGTTTCAGGGGAGGTGGCTTTCCAGTCAGCAGCATAAATATTTCCCACCCTGAAGCCTTTCATAACTGTGGTCTCATCAGTGAGCTTATTGATCCTGCACTCATCAGAACTAAAAACGACATTAAAACCTTTATCACACAACTGACTTACTGAGAGTAAGTTGTGCTTCAGGCCAACAACATAGGAAACATCCGTAATTGAAACATTCCCTATATTGAGAGTACCATACCCTTTAGTGAAACCCTTAGAGTTGTCACCAAAGGTTACCTGAGGACCATCCTTTTCGGTGTAGTTGGAGAGGGCTTCTTTCTGAAACGTCATGTGCCTTGAGCATCCACTGTCTATGATCCAGCTGGATTGCTCCTTTTGTGCACCTCTCCTTAGTCCTGAGTCCTGCAATTACTGAGTCTTAGGATCCAGCTTGGCACTCGATCCAGCTTCAGTATGCATGATATGCTTAGGCACCCAGTGTTGCCTTATTATGCGTGTGTTTGATGCAACTTTTGTTTTCTTCTGAGACTCAGTTTTCTCAGTTTTCTTCTTTGGAACATACTTCATGCTTACTTCAGGCTTGGATCTTGCCTTAATGTTAGCATGCGTATGTTGTGGTTTAGTCCATCGTTTTTCAGTGTGCACTGAACGTTTTGGTGCATAATAGTGGACTGGGGGTGCATTGAAGCTGTTTGACTTTTTAGAAAAGTCTGAATAGTATGAACTAGGTGATGAATTCCTGCGTTCATTTCTGTAATGGGCTTTGTTGGAATAAGATTCCCATCTTTGAGTTCTATGTCTCCTTGAGTCATAGCTTCTGGGACTAGAACCGTTTGATGAACAAGTGCAATGTGAGCACTTTGTTCTTTGGAAATGAGGTTCAGGAAACTGAGGTTGCCTTTGAGTCTTAGAATTTTTATTTACCTTAGGCTTGTCAGTTGCCTTAGGTTTTTCAGTATTCCTTGCTTTTGGTTTTTCAGTAACCTTCGGCTTATCAGTTGCCTTAGGTTTTCTGAAAACCTTCTCTTCAGAAATAACTTGCTTTCTGAAAACCTGCTTTGGTTTTTCAGTAGCAGATTGATTTCTTTCAGTGGCAATATGTTTCTTTGCCATAGGTTGTTTTTCAGTGACTGGCTTCTTCCCTTGGGACTTAGATGCAGTCTCAGTGATGATCATATCACTATCTTTTCGATCAGGTCCTTTGACAAACGAGATAATTGTTTGAGGTTTTTCTGGAGCCTTCAGGAAAGGCACAGTTGACTTGTCTTGGGTAAAACCAAGTCCTTTCTTTTGAGATTGTTGAGATGAACTCAACATGTGATTTGTGTAACCTGATTTAGTCCAAGTTTCAACCTTTCCTTTGTAATACTCTATCCTTTCAGATAGAAGGTCAATGCGCTCAGTCATTTCGTTTATTTGAGATCTTTGAAAAACAATCTCATCATTTCTTGTCTTAAGTTCAGAATTCAGGTTAGAGATGGAAATCTCTTGTACCTGATTCCTGACGGTAATCTCATTGAGTTCTTTGCAAACTCTTTCGACAAGTTCATCCTTTCGAATGTCAATAGGTATGTTCTGAAGTGAATTTTCAGTATGTTGAGCCAACTTGGAAGTCAGCTCCTCATTCTCATTTCTGGTAATCAAAAATATGGCCTGAAGATTGTGAAAATCTTTAGCCAAGATTTCATACTCCTCTTGAGTAATCTTGTCTTCAGTTTCAATGATCTCATCAGTATTGATCACTTCAGTTAATGAATGAGACTCATTATGCGGTGATGAGAATGATGTGGATTTGAAAGAAGATGAATCAATTTCACCATTAGGCAGGATATGAGCATATATTACCTGGGGTGAAGAGTCAGAATAGTTGCCCATCAAGCAGAACTCTTCTATGACTTCTTCATCCTCAATGGCCATCAAGCCCAAGTCTTCATCATCTGATGAATCTGAGAAGTGCCTTTCATGCACAATCATAGCTGGTGAGTTGAGTTGATCAATGTCATCTTCAGCCAGCATGGCTTTTCTTTCTGCATTCCTCTGATCTCTCTTTTGCCTGAGTTCTTCCCTTTCCTTTTTACTGAGGTCTGGGCAGTCAGGTTTGAAGTGATCAGGTGACCCACATTCGTAGCAAACTCCTTTGCTGTACTGGGGTCGTTCAGGCCTTGACTGTGTGGCAGTCGTGTCCTGATTGGATGCAGGAGTAGAGGTTGAGGTTGTGCCTTCAGTGGTCGATGATTTAGGCCATCTTGTTTTGTTGTCTCTGTACATTCTTCTGTAACGGCCATTCTTTAAATCTGCACGTTCGAAACGTTTGGCCATTAGAACATACTGTTCCATGAGTTCAGCCTTTGACATACCTTCGAGGTCGAGTCCTTCAGATTTGGACTCTTTGGCTGGACTCTTGTCTGCTTTGAAAGCAACAACGTCTTGAGTGGATGTGGGGACAATTTCTTTGGAAGGATTTGTGATTTCCAATATCCTTTGTCTTGTCTCGTGGCTCTTCAGTATACTGAAGATAGCAGTTGTGGTGAGTGAGTTGAAGTCTGAACGCCCGTTGATCTGGATCTGATATGGCAACCAGTCTTCACGTCGAAGACACCATACAATCTTCAGATTGATCTCGCGTTGTGTGTACTTGTTGGGATTCAGAGCCTTTACTGAAGTAAGGATTTGCATGATCCTCAGTTCAAGCTCGTTTATTGATTCTCCTGGCATCTGCAAGAAGGAATCAAACTTTTGGCATTCAAGGGTTAGTTTATTTTCCTTGATTTCCTCCGATCCTGCACACATTTGCTCTAATGTGTTCCACATTTCCTGAGCGGTTTCACAATGTTGTATGTGGACGAGCATGGGTCGTTCTAAGGTTCCTGAAATGATATGTTTGGCATAATCATCCAGTCCAGCGATCTTCTTCTCATCACTGGTATACTCGTGCATGGGCTTCTTCACAGCACCTTCAGTAGCTCCTTCAGCTGTGGTCTGTGGATACTTCACGAGTATCACCATTGGTCCTGTGGTTATCACTTCCCACATCATGACGTGATGTGCCTTCAGGAATGAAGACACCCTGTACTTCCAGTACTCATAATCTTCGATTGAGAACATAGGTAATCTTGTGGAAGTTTCCATGGTAGACGTTAGAAGAAATGCAAGTGAGTTTTCTGAAAAGATCAGTTTAAAAACCGTTGGGTCTTAGAAACAGTGGTAGTTAAAAACACTGCTCTGATACCACTTGTTGGTCCCGAAACGAGTGAAACTGAGTGTATGGGGGGGGGGGGATACACCAGTCAGTTTTTATCAATTAAAACTTTTTCAGTGGCTCCTGAACTGAAGGAAGGTACTTCAGTGTAGAGTTGTACTTTCAGTTAGCAATCCTTCAGTCTACACTTAGTGTTTGACTGATGGACAAATAACTTAAGTGTGCGGAAAGTGGTGGTTTAAATCTTTACTCGTTTACTTCAGAAAACTTTAATGCAGGGTTTCTCTTTACACTTAGTCAGTATTCAAGTTATGATATACAATGAAAAGGCGATACTGAAAGTAAAAGAGAGAGAGAAACACAGTGATTTGGTTTGCGTGGTTCGGAGATAAAAACTCCTACGTCCACGTGTTCTCGAGGTTAATCGAGGGTTTCCAAGTTAATGGATAAGTTCTTACAGTGATTTTACAGATGACTTAGGTAAGTCTAATCACTCTTCGGTTACAGGAATATATCGCTCTAGAACACTAGAATATAGAAACTGAAAGCTAGGTGTTCTTTTCTGAAAGTTTAGAGAGTAGAATAGCGATAGAGAATTTTTGAAGCAGAGTAACCGGTATCTTGAAATGTTGAAGCAGCGGGGTATTTATAGAGTTCTCTCGAAGATATAACCGTTGAGAGAGAAGGCTTTAATTTGAATTCTTCCCGTTGGAGTAGCCTGTCCTTTTTGACTTTAGGGTCTGACACACTGATTGTGTTTCACCTACCAAGATCTTTGCTAAAAATAGAAAGCCTATGTAGTAGACTGTTCTTCAGTGGGAATGTCAGGATCTTGACTTCGGTGTAAACTTGAACTTAATACTTCAGTGTCAGTGATGCTTCAGGCTTATAGCTTCAACTTCAGTGCTTCAGTGGAGACTTCAGTGAGAGGTCCTGCAGTCTTGGTGAACATTGAATCTTCAGTGTAGGTCCCTTCAGTGTACCTGAAAGATAGAGCTCTCTAACAAGTGAGTCCTTCAGAAAACACTAAGATTCAGTACTGGTCTTATAACATCTTTCAGGGGAGGTATTTGAATCTGAATCAAAACACTTAGAATATTTCCCAACAAAAATGAATAAAGTGTACCCATAGAAAATTGTTATCTACATCTATATAATATATTAAAGGATTACATATTGAAGCACTTTTCTTAATCCTTAATCCAATTAAGGCTTATGTGGCATCACCAAAAGTCTTCTTTCATATTTATATTAATAATTTATATACGGTAATATATAATTCAATGATTTGGAAAGAATTGTTTTAGATAAATGTATAATTAATATCTTATATAATTAATTAGTTATGATTATAGTCATATTTAATTAATTATTTAGTCAAAATTGCAATATATTTAGTTGAATGTATACTTTATATATTATATAGATTAAAAATAATTTTGCTAATTATAATATATAATATAGATATGATAGTAGGCTCATATAATAAACTTTGTTCATTTATGATACGAAAATATTTAACATTTATAAATCATCATCGTTTATTCTTGAAAATTGGATAATATATATAATTAATTATGAAAATTGATGGATTAGCTAATTAATTGACTATTCATTTGTTTATTTTTTATTCAGATTAAATTGTTTTTTCCTTTAGAATTATTTAATTAATCTTAATATTTATTAAAATTTACTAAAAAAATTCTATCTCACATCTATATATGTATCTTAAATCTCAATTTTTTTGATCATTAATTATAATATTTACTATAAATATATATCCCACGTTGATTTAATATAAAATCCAACAATTATTGAAGTTATATAAATACTAACAATCTATATATTCTACATCACAATTTAATTGACCAATTAATTATATAATCAAATATAATTATATTTTAATTAAAAATTTATTTTTTTGATATTAAATTTTAAATAGATAACTTGATTTTTATTTAAACATTTAATTTAGTAAATTATTAAAATTATTTTTTATATATCAATTTGAGATGAAATATTTTTGTTATTAATTTAAAATTTCAGTCAATATTCATCTATAATATATATCTATATAATAATAATTAATACAAATACATTTGAAAGTCATCTTCTTAATTTATGTTCCTATGTGACATCATCATAATCAATATTTTTTATTTATCTTAAATCTCAATTTTATTTTATGAATTTTAATATTTATTAAAATTTTGACTAATATTAAATTAATTAAGACTTAAAAAAATAACATAAATTTTTATTTTTATTGAAAAATTTAGTATACTAAATTATTAAATTATCAAATAAATAGTTGAGTAATTGAAACTTTCCTATAAATATTATATTATAATTTTATTTACAACAATTAGTTGTCAAAATGTATATAGAATATTTCATGTATAAAGAAAATAAAATATATTATAATTTTTTCCATATCTTTTTATTTCATAGCATATTAGTTTAATATATATTCTGTAGATATTAAATCAATGGTGTAATTTGAATATCACTAAACTAACAAATTAGTTTATCACACATTGAAAATTTAGTAAACTTATTAATATGAAAATTTTATAAAAAGAAAAAATATGTGTATAATTGAGCTTAAATAGAGCTTGAGATATTGAGTTAATTAAATTACGTTAATATGTCTAAATATTTTCAGATATAGTGGAGCTTTGCTGTAGCTTTCAGTGAGACTTAAGGCTCCTGTGCTACGTCTTGGTCCTTTTGCTTCAGTACTTGTTTGTTTCCTGAACAATGTTAGTTTATAACATGTATGTAATGTATGATGGTTCACGATTGAAATAACTATGTAGAGTTACTTAGTGGTTAAACCATCACATTTTTTTTGTCTTTTTAGGTCAAGATTTCAGTACATTAATGGTACTAAATCAAGTGACCTTTAGGGCACATTACCTGGATGAGATCCAGTCTGTACCTTCAGGTTTGGTCAGGATTCAGTAAACCAAGTCTACCACTTAGCATTTTGAACCTTGCTTCCTCCAGTAACTTTGTGAGAATGTCAGCTCATTGAATATCAGTGTGAATCTTCTCAATTAGCACATCCTTCTTTTCAACGTGATCCCTTATGAAGTGATGTCTGATGTCCACATGCTTGCACCTAGTGTGTAGAACTGAGTTCTGAGTGATGACAATTGCACTGGAACTGTCACAATAAATTGCAACCTGAGTGGTAGGCATTTCATAGTCTCTAAGATGTTGTTTGAGCCATAGAATCTGAGAGCAGCAACATTCCGCAGCCATATATTCAACTTCAGTAGTGGAGATAGCGACAGAGGTTTGTTTCTTGGAGAACCAACTAATCAGTTTGTTGCCCAATAGTTGATGTCCCTGAGGTTGACTTCGTATCCAGTTTACAACCTGCAAAATCAGCATCAGAATAATCAGTTAGAATTAAGTTATCATTGGAAGGATACCATAGGCCAAGATTGGGTGTGCCCTTCAGGTAGCACAGTATCTTCTTTGCAGCTTCCATGTGTGATTCCTTTGGATTATCTTGATAGCGTGCACACACTCCAACAACAAAGGTGATGTCTGGTCTGCTGGCAGTGAGATATAAAAGGGATCCAATGATTCCTCTATACTCAGTTTGGCTGACTGGCTTCCCTTCAGAATCATGTTCTATACTTCCATTTGTGTTCATGGGAATCTTCACGGCCTTGCTATTCTGAACGCCAAACTTGCTGATCAGATCATTTGTGTATTTGACTTGGTTGATGAAGATGCCTTCATGGGACTGCTTGATCTGAAATCCTAAGAAGAATCTCATCTCTCCCATCATAGACATTTGATACTTAGTCTTCATCAACTTGGCAAACTTGTCACAGAGCATCTGAGACTTCGAACCAAATATATCATCATCGACATAAATCTCAACGATTAAAATGTCTCCTTTATATTTAATGTTTAATAGAGTTATTTTACCCACATTTTCGATCTCGTTTCTCGCGTATTTTTGGTCCTTAATATCTTATTTTTAATTGCTTCTCATACTCTCTATTCTAGTTTATCTTCTCGTTCCATATTTCATATTGTAGGTCGGGAGTCAAGACAAAATAGAAGTTTGTAAGCATTGAAACGAGAAATGGGGACCGAAGTGCACAAAAATATGAAGTGAAGACATAACGCAGGGGTAGTGATCACTACCCCCTAGTGATCACTAGGGCACCCAGGCAGAACGTGGGGGTAGCGACCGCTATCCCTCTAGCGCTCGTTACCCCCTGCGAAGTTGGGAGATTCAGAGAGGGGGGCTAGCGAGCGCTACCCCCCCCCCCTAGCGCCCGCTGGCCCCCTTCAACTCGCCTGCAGACAGAGAGCCAAGGTAGCGAGCATTACCCCCTAACGAGCGCTACCCTGACGAGATTTTTCTTTCCCTATTTAAACTCTTCACGAGCGATTATTACTGCTCTGCTTTGCCCTTCCATAAATTTTTCTAGGGTTTTACACCACGAGAGAAAACAAAGTAGTTTAGAATTTCCATTCATAGTTCGTTCTGTAGTTTAATTGTGGATTCGTTCGTGATTCAAACTCGGAGACTTTTAATGCATTGATTTTTCATTTAATTATAAGTTCTTATTGCTTTCTTTATTGTTTTATATCTTTCTTTCTATTGCTTTCTTCTTGATTAATTTCCAGTTATTGAATCCCAATTCTTCATTCATGTTAATTAATCAAACTAAAGTATGTCAAGATTCAATTCTTTAAATTCCTCGTTCTTAGACTTAGGATTTAATTGTTTTCTTGTTGAACAACATAGATGAAGCTCTATTTAGCCTTCCTTGAGAATATGACTAGGGTCAACTTATTAATCTATAATGATCTCGTCCTATTGCGAGTAACTTAATAAAATAAGTTGAAACAAGAGTCATGTCCATCGATCCTCACTTGAAACCTGAATTAATAAGAAAAACAAACAAAGTGTCATACAAAGCTCTAGGAGCTTGTTTCAGCCCATAAAGAGCCTTGTGTAGTTTATACACTTTGGAGTAGTCGGTCTCGAATCTTGGTGGTTGCTCTACGTAGACTTTTTCCTTCAATATGCCATTCATGAACGCGCTCTTCACATCCATCTGGTAGACTTTAAACTTCATGTGAGCTGCGTAGGCAAAGAAGATTTGAATCGCTTCTAATCTAGCTACTGGAGCGAAGGTTTCATCAAAGTCTATTCCTTCTTCTTGACAATAACCATTAGCTACCAGTCTAGCTTTATTTTGAACAACTTTTCCTGATTCGTCTTTCTTGTTCTTAAAGACCCATTTCACATCAATAACACCATGATGCGTAGGAAGATCAACAAGTTCTCATACTTGGTTCTTTGTGAACTCATTTAGTTCATCTTGCATCGCAGACACCCAATTCACATTATGAAGGGCTTCCTGAGCGTCTTTGGGTTCAATGTTGGAGAGATAACAGTTATATAGGAAATTTTCATTTGAAAACAACACAAGGTCTGCTTTTAACCTTAGTTGTTCGTCAGTGGTGGAGTCAGTGGGGGGGTTCAACGGTTGCTAGTGGTTGGACCACTTCAGCTTGGATCTGATTCCTCGTTTGAACGCCACTCTCTAGACTTCCAATCATTGAATCAGAGGGATGATCATCAATCCATCTTCTTCTTCGCTTCTGGCTAGTGTGCGAACATAGAATGAATCATCTTCTTCTTCATTCTGAGGGTTTGTTCCCCCTTGATTGGTGGCTCTTACATAGTCAGTTTCTTATTTTATTTCCTGCAAGATAAACTTGTTTGAACTGGCCAAAATATCGTTAGTAGCAACAATAATCTGAAGATTATTAGTGTTAGAGTTACTACTCCCTAAAGTAGATAGTGGAATCTCAATGGTGAGATTGTTAGATTGTGTTGGTACTTCAGGTAGAACTTCATATTGGATTGCCTCATTAGATGGAATCTCAGTGTTGAGATTTCCAACAGCAGCTTGAGGTAGGCTTTCGGGTTCAGGTGTTGGAGTACTAACTTCAGTAGACTCATTTTCTCTTTCCAATCTGAGTGTTGAGCCTTCTACTGGAATGTCCTCTTCATTATCCTTTATACGATTCTAGAAAAGCACATCCTTCGTGTTGTGTACTGAAGGTTGGATGTTCAAGCATTGAAGTCTTTGAGTGATGACTTCAGTGTAATTTCACTTGTTCTCAAAAATAGATTCATCAAAAATAACATGAGGTGTTACTTTCACCATCAGGCTACATTTATTACAAACTCTATAGGCAACACTCTCCTGTGAGTAACCAAGAAGAAATCTTGGATCAAATTTGCCATCAAAAGTTTTTAATTGAGTTTTGTCATTATTGTGGATATAAAACATACAGCCAAAAGTGCGAAAATATTTAAGAGTAGACTTCCTGTCATTCCATAATTATTATGGAGTTTTGCTTTGGCGTGTGGTCAGGAGTGATCTGTTCTGAGTGTGGCAAGTTGTGTTAATTGTTTCAGCCCAAAATTTCTTTGGTATCCCTGAACTATTTAGCATAGTCTTTGTAGCTTCCTTTAGAGATCTATTCCATTTTTTTGCAACACCATTTTGTTGTGGAGTTCTTGCAGCTGATGTCTGATGTTCAATCCCCATTTGTGCACAAAAATCTAATATCTTTAAGTTGAAGAATTCACTTCCTCGATCAGTGCCTATGGTGAAGATGTTTGTTGACTTCTGATTCTTCAGTTTTGTTAGCAGAGCAGGTATGCATTCCATCGTTTCACTCTTGTGGAGAAAAAATATTGTCCAAGTATAATGAGAGAAATTATCAGTAATAACAAGACAATATTTCCTACTATTAACACTAAGTGGAGTCACAGTGCCAAATAGGTCCATGTGTAAGAGTTGAAGAATCTTCTCAGTTGATGGAGCTTCTTTAAGTTTGAATGACGCTTTGATTTTTTTTCCACTTTGGCATGCTTCGCAAACGTGGTCTTTGTCGAAGATTAGATTTGATATTCCTCGTACTAGACTGTGTCTTGAAAGTCTGTTGATAAATTTGAAGTTCAAGTGACTCAGTCTGTTGAGTCATAGCCAGCTCTGTTCTGAAGTGCTCTTTGAGACTAGACATGTTTCAGGGGAAGTGGTTTTTCAGTCTGCAGCATAAATATTTCTCACCCTGAATCCTTTCATCACAGTAGTCTCATCAGTTTTCTTGTTAATCATGAACTCTTCAGAGCTAAACACAACATTAAAACCTTTATCACACAATTGACTCACTGAGAGCAAATTGTGTTTAAGGCCAGAGACATCAGATACAATTTTTTTTGAGACATAAGATACATTGTCAATTGAAACATTCCTATAATGAGAATACCACACCCTTTAGTGAAACCTTTTGAATTATCACCAAAGGTTACCTGAGGACCATCTTTCTCATTGTAGTTAGAGAGGACTTCTTTTTGAAAAAGTCATGTGCCGTGAGCATCCAGTGTCTATGATCCAACTTGAATGCTCCTTCGTTGCACCTCTCCTTGGTCCTAGGCCCTGCAATTATTTGAGTCTTAGGATTCAGTTGAGAACTAGACTCAGATTCAATATGCATGCTATGCTTTGACACCCATTGTTTCCTGAAAATGCGAATGTTTGAGTCAACTTTGATTTGTCTCCCCTGAAAGTCGACATAGATAGTCTTCTTTTCAGGTTTGACTTGTCTCTTCTTTGGTACATATTTCTTATTGACTTCAAGCTTAAATGCAGTCCTGAAGTTCACTTTAGTACTTTGTTGGTTCTGAGTCCAACGTCTTTCAGTGTTCACTGAACCTTTAGGTCCATGAAAGTGAACTGGGGGGGTGTACGAGAGTTCCTTCTCCTTGAGCCATTAGAATTTGAACTGGGTCATGAAGTCCCATGTTCATATCTAGATTGGTTAAAGTTGAGTGATGAATCTCAACTTCTTGAGTTTGAGCTACGTGAATTTATAGCTTCATGGACTTGATCCACTTGTTGAATATGTGCAATGAGAACACTTAGATTTACGGCATTTTCCCTTGTAGTTTCTCTGACATGTTCGATGTTCAGTGGACTGAATTTGCTTCCTGAAGTTATGACTTTCTAGTGAAACCTTCCTTGGCTTCTGTACTTCTAATTGATTCTTGGGATAAACAATCTTGTCTTTTCCCATTTTGTTCTCTGTAACCTCAAGAAATGATTCTTTCATGAAGCCTGGCCTTTCAGTTTCAGAATATGTATTCTTCCTGAGCTTTTGTCTTATGTTCTAAGTTGCAACTTTCATTGCCTTTTCCTTATCCAATAGAGTTCTCACTTCAATATTTGTGATTACTCTTCTGGCTTTCAGTTTGGAGTTAGTCTCAGTGATAGGTTTCTTCCCTTGGGACTTAGAAACTGTTTTAGTAGTTTTCTCAGCCTCAGTGGCCAACATTTCTTCTTCATTGTGGTTTGGTCCTTGCACAAAGGATATAATGAGAAATGTAGGCTTGTACAGTGAGAAATGGTACAATTGTCTTGTCTTGAGCAAAACCAAGTCCTTTGCCATTTGGACGTTGAGATTCACTCAAGGTATGATTGGTATATCCAGATTTGGTCCAAATTTGACCTTTTCTTTGTAATAATATATCCTTTCAGATAGAAGTTCATTTCGCTCAATCAGTTTCTTGATTTGAGATATTTGAAATATGATCTCCTTAGTCTTGGTATCAAGGTCTTTGTTCAGATTAGATATTGTAATCTCTTGTTCCTGAATCCTGAGAGTGATTTCATTGAGTTCTTTAAAAACTCGCTCAAAAAGATCATCCTTTTGAATGTCATTGGGTAAGTTCTGAAATATGTTTTCAGATTTCTTGGCTAACTTAGAAGTTAGCTCTTCGTTTTCATCTTTGGTAATCACATAAATAGCTTGAAGATTACGAAAATCTTCGACTAGCATCTCATATTCTCCGAGGGAGATTGTCCATACACTGTCCTCACAATCGTCAACTGTGATAATCTCAGTTTTGGATTGTTCTTTAGAATGTGATGATGAAATGGATGCAGATGTAATTGAATTGATAGATTTGGGATCAACATATCCTTCAGGCATGACCATATATTACTTGAGGAGTGAAGTCGCCTGAGTGATTGCCCATCAAGAAACACTCTTCAGTGAGCTCCTCCTCGTCCTCAGTGGCCAACATGCCAAGGTCTTCATCATTTGGACGAATCTGCGAAGTGCTTCTTATATATAGCTTTGGAAGGAGAATTGATTTGATCTGGATCATCCTCAACAAGCATTGCCTTCCTCTCTGCATTGCGTTGATCTCTTCACAACCTAAGTTCTTCACTTTCCTTCTTACTGAGGTCTGGACAATCAGGTTTGAAGTGATCTGGAGACCCACATTCATAGCAAAGGTGATTCATAGCAAACACCGCTATGAGGTCTATCAGGTTTGGACTGAGTGGTAGTTCCTTCCTGATTGGTGATTGTTGCTTCAGTGGAGGGTGGTGTGGCCCTTCTTGTACGATTGTATCTGTACATTTTCTTGTAATGTCCAATCCTTAGATCTACACGTTCAAAACGTTTGGCCATTAGTAAATATTGTTTCATTACTTCAGCCTTAGACATACCTTCGAATTCTAGTCCTTCAGGCTTGGACTCTTTGGCTGGACTTTTGTCGGCTTTGAAGGCGACTGAGTCCTGAGTGGATGTGGTTGGAACAATATCATGAACTGGATTTTTGTCTAGCTTCATGGTTCTTCAATATACTGAAAAGACCAGCTGTGGTCAGGGCGTTGAAATCTGAGCATCCATTAATTTGGATTTGGTATGGCAACCAGTCTTCACGTCGAAGACACCATACTATTTTCAGGTTTATCTCCCTTTTTGAATACTTCTTGTTGTTTAAAGCTTTGATTGCTGTCAAAATCTGCATGATTCTCAGTTCAAGCTAACTGATGGATTCATCTGGCATCTGCAAGAAAGCGTCAAAATTTTGACATTCAAAGGTTAGTTTGTTCTCCTTGATTTCCTCTGATCCTGCGCACGTTTTTCGAGAGTTTCCCATATCTCTCTAGTTGTCTCGCAGTGTTGTACGTGGACTAGCATGGGTCGCTCCAGTGTGCCTGAAATGATGTGCTTGGTATAGTCATCCAAGCCTCCAATCTTCTTTTCTTCAACTGTGTATTCATTTAGTGGCTTGAATATTGTTCCTGGATCCCTTGCTTCAGTCATCTCCTGAGGGTATGTCTTCATTATCTTGATTGGACCTGTTGTTATGACTTCTCACATGATGACATGATGTGCCTTCAAGAAGGAAGACACTTTGTACTTCTAATAGTCATAATCCTCGATTGAGAACATAGGTAACCGGATAATATTTTCCATGAAAAACGTAGATCTGCAAGTGAACAGTTAAGATTTTCTAAAAGATCAATTTAAAATGACCTTAAACACACTTGTTGGTCCCGAAACGAGTATACTGGTGTATGGGGGAGGGGGGATACAACAGTTAAAACTTTTTCAGATTAAGAAAGATGTTTCAGTGTGATCTCAGATTTGAAGGGAGGTAGCTTCAGTTTAGAGTGTAACTTTAAATAGCAATCCTTCAGTCTACACTTAATGTTTGACTGATGGACTAATATCTTAAGTATTGCCGTGTGGAAGTGGTGGTTTTAGAAGCTTACTCGTTTATCAGAAATCTTAATGTTAATGTTATAGTTTACACTTAATCAATATTCAATTTATGCAGTATTGTGTTAGATGGAGATGAATACTGAAAGTAAATAGAGAAGACACAGAGATTGATTTGCGTGCTTCGGAGATAAAACTCATACGTTCACGAGTTTTGATGTGAGTCGAAGGTTTCCAACTAAATGGAGTGGTGTCTTACAGTGATTAAACTTGAAGGTTAAATGAACAATAGAGTCTGATCGCTTCCAGCTAAAGACTAAGTCTAAGCTAGATCTATTCTTTGGTTACAATTTGTATCGCTACTAAAGAACACACTAAGAAATATGAAATAGAGCTTGAGTATTCTAGGATATGAAATCTGAGAGCGATTGAAAGCTTGTGAGATTTGAGAGCTTGAATGCGTAAGAATGCTTGGTAACCGGTGATTGAAGCGTTTGAAGCAGCGGAGTATTTATATGATACTCTCAAGAATATATCTATTGTGAGAGAGAGCTTCGTCCGTAGCATTTGAAATTCTTCTCGTTGGAGTCATCGTCCTTTTTACCATTTTTGGTGTCTGCAACAAGATTTGGAATTTGTTATCTTCATGCTTCAAGTAACTTCAACTTCAATACTTAAGGACATGGCTTCAGCGGCATGGTCCTTCAGTATTACAAGTTCGGTTGAGCCATAGGACGGACTTGGGCCCATCCACAAAACTGCATGTCGGGACTGGGCATAGGGAAGTCAGGTCCAACCCGAGCCATTGTCATCCCTAACCCCGTATTCTATGAAAGTCTATGTAAAAAATATATTTTACAATCCTATCTAATCTATGAAAATCCATGTAAATCAATAAAAATGTATGTAAAACTCTACACCCATGTAAAAATGTATGTAAAAATGAAAATCCATGTAAATCCATTTAAAGTCCAAAAAAGTCCAATAAAATCACAGTTGAATACACCCCTAGTTTTTCTTATAAAGATATTTGTTACGTTAGTATATCTTAGAATAGTCATTATTAATAAATAATAATTTTTATAATGTAATATTTATACTTAGTTTATTAAATTAAGATATGTTTTAATTTAATTGTTTCATTGACCCAACATGTGCATTTTTTTCTTGACAAAATGAAAAAATTTATTTTTAAAAATAAAATGTACGTATATGTGTCTGAATCTATGAACCTGAGGTTCTTATAGATTTAGACATGAATCTTATTTGTTGGATCTAATGAATCTGTGCAGAAACTGGACCAAATTATATATTAAGTCAAGATTTCTTAATTTAGATATGGACCGAGCCAAAAAAATCCAAAGCGACCTATTACCATCCTACTTGCAAGTTGCAACTGGAGGCCTTAGAGATTCCTAATTCCTATAATTGTAATTAGGTTCATTCATATATAATTAAATAATAAATACCATTGGGAAAACTGTCTAAGAACAAGGATTTGGAGATATAAAGTTGGCCTCATGCATGAATTAATCAATTCCTATTATATTAATATCCTAGTTGGCGCAGCTAGCTAGCTTAGCTAGTGGTTATTCAATACCAATTTACATATATAAAGTTTATTTAACTATTCAAGAAATTAAAAGAATAAATAAGAAAAAATATTAGACAAAGTCCATTTTGTAAGAATTCACACTTTTATAATTAGAATATATGATTTTTGTGAAACAATTATTTGTTAAATTATTATAGTATGCACTGAGAAATATCATTAATGACAACAGTGGAAACGTTGAATTAAATTATTATAGGTTTCATATCTTAAACTGATTTCATTTTTTTTTTAAATTGATATCGAGCCTAATAGTATTATGCTCGAAAAGCTTGTCAATATATTCGAACTGAATATTAATATTTCGAGTTTCAAATAATGTATGAGTCTTACTAACGAGATTGTTCAAGAAGTAAATAAAATGAACCAAGCATTGAATAGTTTGAAAATTTTATTTATTAATTGGTTCATGAACTTATTTATTCAATCTTACTATTACCCACTGTAAGAGATTCTGCTCCTCCATAGGGTGTATTGACTTGAAGATTTTGCAGGTTGTTTGTGATGTGGTTGGTTGCTTCGCTACCAACATACCAAACACCATCTGTTTCAACTTATTTTAAACATTCAGCACGTGACGTTGTTTAGACCAGACCCACTGTCCGATAAAGGGACTCAGTATCGGGCACGAGGAATATTTCCAGCCAATATACTTCCAATTTATTGTATTAAATTGCTCGCAAGATTACGAGTTCGTTATAGATTAATAAGTTGACCCTAAATCGTATTCTCAAGGAAGGCTAAGTAGGGCTTTATCTATGTTGCAGAACTATTAACAATTAAAACGAAGGAGTTTTGGATTTTTAATCTAATTAATTATCTAGGCGAATGAAATTAAAGAATTTAAAATACGAATAACCTAAATGAAAATTAATAAAGCCATTAAATCCTAAATCTAAGAACAATGAATTAAGGAAACTGAATTTAAACATGCTTTGAATTGATTAATTAACATGATTGAAATGTTTGTATTACTGAATTGGAAATTAATCAATAACAGAGCAGAAAGAAAATAGATCATAAAACAATAAAGAAAGCAGTAAAAGAATTCACGTATTGAAATGAAAAATAATGCATTAAGAACTTTGGGTTAGAATCACGAACGAATTCACAAGAATTTGAAGAATGAACAAGAAATAAAAATCTAGTCTAAAAGTGTTTTCTCTCGTGGTCTAAACCCTAGACTAGAATTAAAAACGTGACGCAGAATCTCAATCGTACATCGCGGGTGGAGATTTAAATAGAAAAAGGAAAATCCGTCGGACTAGCGAGCGCTAGGGGGTAGCGCTCGCTAGCATGGCTCTCTGATCTTTCTTCCAGCGCCAAGGGGTAGCGCTCGCTACCCCACTGTTCTGTGCCTTCACCGTGTAGTGGGGGCTAGCGAGCGCTAGGGGGTAGCGGTCGCTAGCCCCTTGTTTTGCCTTAGAATAGGAACAGGACCTAGCGAGCGCTAGGGGCTAGCGCCCGCTAGGTCAACTCTCGGCCTAGAAGTCATTTTTACACCTTTTGTCCGTCTTTTGGTCTCGTTTCTCTTGTCGAACCCTCGGGAGTCATTTTTGTTGATTCTCACCTACAATGTAGCATAAAGAAGACCAAAGCATCAACTCGAACAATAAAGATGAGCATTTGAAGACCAAAAGCATACTAGAAACGAGACCAAAAACATATAAAACAATCTCCCCACACACAATACCTTGATTGTCCTCAAGCAAGTCTAAACTCAACAAAATACGGAGATTTTAAAATAAGAAACAAGTTTAATTTTGCAACAACAATCAAATTCAAGACGAGTTTACGGAAGGGATAATAAGGCTATACATCAATCACAATTACGTGTTTCCCTCGAAGGTGCAACTTCAATCCGATCAAACTCAGCAACATATGCAAATCCGGTTTTTTAATTACTCAAAAGCTAGACTTTGAAGTTTTTATCTTTCCAAACTCATTTATTCAAGAACCAAACCGCATAAGATTTTTAGTGATATATAGAACATGGTCACTAGGTGTGATCTGCGAATAAACCGAGTATCCTAGCGTGGTTTCCCATACCCATTCATCGAATTCAAAGTTTCATTCGATTTCATAGAGGAAGAGGGGTGGAGTTCTTATCACCTATTTAAGCAGTTCAAGCGATTCAATAACGATTTTAAAGACCATTCGAGCTAAATTTTTGAAAAGAGTGGGTTATATGGCCAAAAGTCACGAGATATGAACATTTAGAGGTTATCTAAAGTGTTCTCGTGTGGTTTTCCATGCTCATGGTTTCCAGAGGAGCAGAAGCCTCCCAACTCAATCTAACACTTAACAAAATTAGCAACATTAACGATCATGTCTATCCATTAAGCAATCTTACACCAAATTGACACGTTACAAGCTATCACATCAATCCATCACAAAATCGAGTGCCCCACGACAACTATAATCAAAATGTAATGTTTATTACCCAATCATCAACTCACAATGTCCATTCATGTCGTCACGCATAATCAACATGTTTCTCATCAAAATCAATCACTAATCCTATTAAACTTCAAATTGCAAGTGGACAATTACACACTTCTAAAAAATACGCCGCATGCTATAGATAAAGCCATCCCTACGCCCCTCATGAAAGAAATAAGCAATGTCCTCATTGCTACAATAAAAACAAGGGAGAGGGGGAAAGAAACTACGATGCGGGATGATACGGCAGTGGTGAAAGCTCGAGTAGTTGTAAATAGTTAGACCTGCAAAAGAAACACCAAAAGAAACAAAAATAGCAACAAAAGGAAATAACTAAATGAAAACAACCCGGACACACACGAAAAATAAAAAGAAATGAAAACATACTAGACAGCAGTGAGAAGTCACTGCTGATCTGGTGGTGGAGAAGGATCAAAGAGAACCCACCTCAACCATTGAGCATTTAGCTCGGCAATCCGGCGGTTGTCGAGAACCTGTTGCTCTATCTTCCGCTGAGTCGCTGTCATCGAGGTGTTGTACCCTCCAAAGTCATGGTAGAGAGTACGAGCCGTGGAGGGTGAATAACGCCGAATGAAGTGTGCTGAAAATTTCTCCGGAACGGTGGCGGTGGAAGGAGTCTCCGGTGGGTGGAAATGAGTGGTTGTGGAATTGGGTGAGAGATATGGTGGATGGCAGAATTAAGGAAGGAAATGTGGAATGATTGTGAAATTTTCATGGAGGGTTTGGGAGAGGTGTGCATCGGGTGAGAGGGAAGAAAAGAGAAAGATAATTTTTGGGATAAGATCTGTGTGGAGGAAGGGAGAAAGAGAGGCGTGGGATAAATGAAGAATAAGTATGGTTTCGCAGGGGGTAGCGACTGCTTAAGGGGGTAGCGGTTGCTACTCTTGTGTGCTTGAGGGCTGAGATCAACCGAGGGCTAGTGACTGCTCCGACCTCGGCTTTTGATCTGAAGCTCTCTTCCAAAGTGGAATCCTGCACAACAGAGAACTCGACAAAAGTACCAATAGAATAAATGAACGAACAATCCTTAGTAGAACTAATAGATGTCATAGCCTTGTGCTTATGTACAGAAAATGAAACTCTCTTCTAACACTGACATCTTAATATTACCATTTTTAACATCAATCAAAGTGTTAGTAGTCGTCATAAAAGGTCTACCAAACAATAAAGTATGATCACGCCCATTCTCATGCACATCACCTCGGGAAGGGAATTGGTGTCTTACGGGTTGGCCACCTTGTGCAACTGAATAGCTGGCTGCTCCGATTCCATCTCCTTTTCATTCTCCTTCTCCTTCTCCACTTCGTCTTCCTCAGCTTCCAGGAGCTCCACTTTATTATCCACGTGCTTGCCACTACGTAGAACAGTAATAACTTGCACTTGGTGTGGCGTATGTTCTTGTCCCGGTATCCTTCCAGTTTGTAGCTGCTGCTGCACCTGATTCATAGCTCCAGAGATCTGCCCGACTTAACTCTCGAGACGTTTGATAGTAGCCTCTTGAGCCTCCCGAGCCAGTTTGCTCTCTTGCATGAAGGATGCAAGATTGTCCTCAAGAGATGATTTAGGCTGAGTCGGTCGCGATGCAGATGGGAACTGTGGTTGGAACTGAGGTCCAGGCTGTTGAAACTGAGGTGGTGGTGGCTGCTTGTAAGGAGGTGGCGGCTGCTGATAAGGTGGAGGAGGTGGATAATACCCTGAATAAGGTGGGTAATATGGCTGCTGCAGATAATATCCCTACTGTGGTGGGTAGTAATACTGTGGAGGTGCTCGTCGGACCGGGAAGTTAGAATTCTGCCCTGGACTCGCCCCTTCCACGTAGAGTTGTTTTGGGCTCTCCATCCCGAAATGTATTAAGCTGGATGCTGCTCGAATGGCGGGCACGACGGGAAGTCTTGTGCAGCATAGACTTCCGTCTCTCCTTCATAAGTCATCTCCGCCATTCTGGTGCAGTGATTCTCGTCATGAGTGAGATCACCACAAATCGGGCACGCATCATATCAACCATCGTGAAAAGGCTCATATCAGCCATTCTGGTGCAGTGATTCTCATCTTCAACTCTTGCAATTCCCGCATCATATCAGCCATCTGCTTCTTCAACTCTGGGCTAACTCCAATCTCTCGGGTTTTCACTCTCTTGGATCAGGAGATTTTATGCTGCGAATTATTGGCTAACGTCTCGAAGATCTTAATTGCTTTCTCAGTCGTCTTCTCAGATATATTTCCCCCAGCTACCGTATCTACCATGAACTGATAAGTGTGCAGCAACCCATTGTACAAAATCTGCCAAAGGAGTTCTAGCACAATTTGATGGTGCAGGCATTACTGCTGGAGCTCTCTGAATCTGTCAAGGGCTTCGTGAAAAGGCTCGTTGGGCTCCTGAGCAAACTGCATGATCTAAAGTCGGATCTGCTGCGTCTTATGGTTCGGATAGTACTTGAGAATAAACGTGGTACTCACCGCCTTCTAATTAGGTAATGATCTTGCTGGAAGGGAGAGATACCATGACTTCGCCCTATCCTTGAGTGAATAGGGGAAGCACTTCCTTAGCAGCTCGTCCTCGGTGATAGTCTGGAGTGGAATAGACTGGACAGCTGTGCAAAATTCCCTGATGAAGAGGAGTGCATCTTCGTTAGGTAGCCCGTAGAACGATGGAAGAAAGTTGAAGTGGTTATGCTTCAACTCGTAATTCCCCGCAGTAAAGAGTACGATAGCAGATGCGGTAATGCCATATGTCGGCCTGGAAAAGTCTCCGAGTTTCCTAGGGGATTCGTCTTCCTCGGCCATTATTACTAGTTGTTCTTTGAATAATGATGCGAGGTTGACAACGTCCCTAAATCTCTCCTCAAGCATGACTTCTCTTCTATTGATGTTGTCAACATAGCGTACCAACTCTTGTCTCAAGCTTCAGCGGCCTAGCATACACAAACCAAGAGAAGATCAAATGCACCTTGCGGGAGCAAATGAATAAACAAAATAAAAAAAATAAAAAAAAATAAAAAGCAACACAAATAAATGCCTAAAGCCTTCCCCGGCAACGACGCTAAAATTTGTTTCAACTTATTTTAAACCTTTAGAATGTGGCGTTGTTTAGACCAGACCCACTGTCCGATATAGAGACTCAGTATCGGGCACGAGGAATATTTCCAGCCGATATGCTTCAAATTTATTGTATTAAATTGCTCGCAAGATTATGAGTTCGTTATAGATTAATAAGTTGACCCTAAGTCGTATTCTCAAGGAAGGCTAAACAGAGCTTTATCTATGTTGCAGAACAGAAAGCAATTAAAAAGAAAGATTTTTGGATTTTTAATCTAATTAATTATCTAGGCGAATGAAATTAAAGAATTTAAAATACGAATAACCTAGGTGAAAATTAATGAAGCGATTAAATCATAAATCTAAGAACAATGAAGTAAAGAAACTAAATTTAAACATTCTTTGAATTGATTAATGAACATGATTAAAATGTTTGTATTACTGAATTGGAAATTAATCAATAACAGAGCAGAAAGAAAATAGATCATAAAACAATAAAGAAAGCAGTAAAAGAACTCACGGATTGAAAGAAAAAATAATGCATTAAGAACTTCGGGTTTGAATCACGAACAAATCCACAAGAATTTGAAGAACGAACAAGAAATAAAAATCTAGACTAGAAGTGTTTTCTCTCATGGTCTAAACCCTAGACTAGAATTAAAAACGTGAAGCAGAATCTCAATCGTACATCGCACGTGGAGATTTAAATAGAAAAAGGAAAATCCGTCGGGCTAGCGAGCGCTAGTGGGTAGCGCTCGCTAGCATGACTCTCTGATCTTTCTTCCAACGCCAAAGGGTAGCGAGCGCTAGGGGGTAGCGCTCGCTACCCCACTGTTCTGTGCCTTCACCGTGTAGGGGGGGCTAGCGAGCGCTAGGGGGGTAGCGGTCACTAGCCCCTTGTTCTGCTTTAGAATAGGAACAGGACCTAGCGAGCGCTAGGGGCTAGCGCCCGCTAGGTTAACTCTCGGCCAGGAAGTCATTTTTACACCTTTTGTTCGTATTTTGGTCTCGTTTCTCTTGTCGAACCCTCGGGAGTTATTTTTGTTGATTCTCACCTACAATGTAGCATAAAGAAGACCAAAGCATCAACTCGAATAATAAAAATGAGCATTTGAAGACCAAAAGCATACTAGAAACGAGACCAAAAACATATAAAACACCATCCTCCTCATCATATTCTCCCTCAAGAGTAGCAACATATGCTTGTGGTGAAGTGTTTTTTTCTGGACCAAAGAAGTTTGCATCAAACCACCTAAAACATTTTTGCACCACATGACCTTGTTTCCCACATAACTGACAGATGACAACTGCCTTTGCACCAGATTTGAAACTTCCTTTGCTTACCAAACATCTGCTACGTTCTCCTTTGGTATTTGAGTTACCCCTATAGACATAGTATGCCATAGGTTCAGTGATAGAGGTGTTAGTTTGTTGCATTCTGATCTCATGAGACTGCAAGGCATATTGCATCTCCTGCAGAGATGGTGGTTGACTCATATGCATCAAATTTACCACCACAGCTTCAAACTCACTGCCACAACCACTTAGAATGTGATCTCCCAGATCCTCATCAGACATATCATATCCAGCTGCACATAATTGATCAGCATATCCTCTCATCTTTAAGAAATATTCATCCACATATAGTGCACCTTTCTTTTGAGAACTGATTACCTTTTTTAACTGCATAACCCTTGCACGTGACTGAGATTGGAATAGATCTTCAAGTACACGTCATATATGCAAGGAACTTGTACACCTTAAAACATGACCCATCATTGATTCAGTTATGGAAGAGAACATCCAACTCATCAACAGTTGATCTCTGCGTTTCCATATCTTGTATTCGGGGTTCGGTACAGGTTCAGACCTTGCTGAAGAAGCCGCAACATATGGAGATGGAGCTTGACTTGTTGAGGATATTAAATCCTCAAAACCGTGAGCACTGATTGTGGAGAGAACTTGCACTCTCCAATATGCATAGTTGTTCCTATCCAATCGAAGTATGAGAGGATGGAGCGTCGGTAGAGAAGCTGACGATGTAGAGTTGTTGTTTCTTGGATTTACCATTTGACAGAAAAGATACACAACAAGCGTGAAAAAAAACGAGAAGCCCAGGAAGGTTAAGCTCTAGATACCATATTGAAAGGAATACTAGAGATAACAAATAGAGACCAAATGATTTAACTTCTATTATTTGGTGAAAAGTGAATATAGAGTGAATAAATTACAAAGGCAATGCATCTCTTATTTATAGAGATGAAGAGAACCGAAGATGAACATCAAGAATGAGCTAGATAAAGCTATAACTATCTAGCATGAATCAAGCACAACAGTCCCTCTAACTAATTTTGTTACACAACAACTAACTGTCAAAACTAGCTGTTAGCTTAGCGTGTAACAAATTCCAACTGATCAACATCAACTTTATTCCTTTGCACGTGAGTACTGCATGCTCCTATGCACATGCAATCACCATAATCCTAACACACCCCCTTTAAACCAAACCAGGTATGAGCTCTGAAGATAGCAACTTCTGTCGAAGCAAAGAAAACCTTGAACCAATTGAGTTTGTGAATTGTTTTAATAAATATCCATCCGCTTTTCAACAAGAAAAACTCTCTCGCGTGTTTCTTAGAATTCTGCTCCAAATTCACCCTTTAATTCATCCTTAAGCAAAACCCAAATACTCGCCGATACTCGCCGCCGCCAGGTTTGGACGAGGCATTGCCGCAACGGGGTGGTGTGGGCCTCTTTTGGAAGCGACAATGCTAAATTGAGCAGAGTTTCGCTGGTTTTAGAAGCAACGGTGTGATTACACTTCCTGTAAACCAGGAAAAATGCTTTCAATGTGGCCAGGCTGGTCATTTGGCAGATGAATGCCGTGGGGTAGCCAATGGTGATGCAAATGACACTCCCATTCATAAGAAGAAGTATTAGTATCTCAACATTTGGGTTTTGCAAGAATACTTGGGATATGAGATGAATATTCCAAATCCTCCATTTGAAATTGATTTCGAGAGACTGGTGGATGACTTTGTGTTTCTATGTTTTTTTGTCGGCAGCGACTTTCTTCCTCATATGCCCGCGTTGGAAATTAGAGAGGGCGCCACAAATTTGCTCATGATTGTATATAGAAGGGAATGTGCTGCAATGGGTAGTCATATTACTGATGCTGGTGAGGTAATCTTAATGTCTTTCATCAAAATTTACGCTTGTAAGCTCTTCCTAAACACGTTACTCTGTCATTTATATAGTCACGGATCATCTTGATGCTTATAGGTTACTAGCATTCTATCTATTGATAGTGAAAGTGAAATAATTCTTAATAGTCTATTAACTGCCATTACAAATAGTGAGTTCTCAGTTATTAATATTTGGTTTATATCATTTCATACTTTACCTATTGAGACTATTGAGACGATAATGGTACATGTAGCTCTAAAGCATTTTATGATGGTTGCATCATATTTTGTTAGGTATTTTAAGTCTATGTTATTTGGAATGTTGACCTAACATTTGTGTTTTTGTGTTCTTCACAACTAATGTTGACTTAGCATCTGGCGTAACATAACAACTAGTGGTGACTTGGCGTCCAGCTCAGCAGCCACGTGGAATGCTGACTCGGCAGCGTTGAAACATCACACTAGGATGGAGTAGAGACCAAGTCTTCAGTCATGTAGTTGAGATATTTATGCTAGTGGAATTCTGTTCCACAAATCCAGGAGTCAACAACCAACTGAAGTGGTTCCACAATTCCAGGATGTTATGCGGTGACAATAACTGAAGTGCGAGAATTGTGGAAAATATGGGCTGACAGTTGCTATATTTGTGGATCCAAGCCCATGTAGTCTATCTATAAATACTAGAGTCATTCATTAAGTTGAGTGCGGATTTTTGAGATGATATAGGACGTTTTTGATAGACAAGCTTTGCAGATTAAATTCGTAGTTTAGTGTGTATGATCTTTAGTCTTTTAAGATCATACGTTTAGTGTTTTTGTAAGAAGTGTTGATGATTGTGTGGTGCTAAACATTGTAGCAACACAACACTTATTTTGATTATTCTTTTTGGCCGTAAGGCTGCCGTGTAGGTTGTTCGTTAACACAACCTACGAAAAATTATCTCGTGTGTTCTACTTTAGCTTCCACAATTTATTACTTAGAGTAGGTTGATACACTTTCAAGTGGTATCAGAGACATCACTCGACACACTGAGTGTGGTCCTGACTGTATCACATACTCTAGTAGCTCGATGGATCCAAATAATATTGGCATGTTTTGTCCACCAATTCAAGATGTGTCACACAACGTTACCACAACATTTCAAGCCACATTGGAGAGATCTTTTTCCGATGATGAAGATGTTGATAAAGATGATGACAAAATATTTGAGAACACAGCACTTCACATAACAGTTCAGAAGACAACAGCGGAGGACAATCCTGACATCATCGAATCTGAACCAATCTCAGATAGGTACGATCTTAACTATTATTCTAAATTGTTTTGTTTAAATGCCTCTGTTGATGATACAGGAAATGTTGAGGATGACATAGACACCGCATATGGTGAAGAATGTGATGGTCATACGTCCACCATAATACAAGGGCTGAAGCGGTTGTATGATGAGCTGTTGGGCAAATGGAAACAACAAGCACGAGATCTGGTGACCTCAACAGATGAGGTAACACGGCTCAAGGAGTGTCAAGCTAAACAGGAAGTGCTGATCAAACAACGCGACATAGAGCTCACCAAAGTGAAATCCCAACTTGAAGAAGCTCAGCAGACCATTCACAAGTGGAATACTGGGACATATTCACTAAAGGAGATCATGGATAGCGCAAACCCAAGTAAGAGAGGTCTTGTATATCCAACACCGATTGTTGTTTACCCTGATGTTACGTCAACAGGAGGACTTTCATCTGTCAGTTCTGATGTTACAACAACAGAATAGTCATCTCAGGTGAAGCAAACCAACACACATGTAAAGAAAGGTAAGAAAGGTAAGAGACCTAGAAGAACCTATGTGTGTCACTATTGCTTTAGATGAGGTCACATCAAACCTTTTTGCTATCAAAAGAAAAATGATGAAATGTCATCCACCGTGTTGCCTAGACAGTCAGAACATGTTAAACAAACCAAGATGGTATGGGTAAAAAAGACTGACCTTAAATGTAATGTTGCTTACACAGCATTGAATACTAACATTTCAGGTTCTTGGTACTTTGATAGCGGGTGTTCACGTCACATGACAGGTAACAAAGCATTTTTATCTAATTATGAATCCTATGAAGGTGGAAATGTGTCTTTTGGAGGAGGCTCAAAAGGTAAAATAGTTGGTAAATGGTACTTAAATGTTCCAGGTTTACCCATTCTCACAAATGTTTTCCACGTTCAAGGACTCATGACAAATCTCATTAGTATAAGTCAATTATGTGATGATGATATGCATGTTAGATTTACTAAAGATGCATGTGAGGTGTATGACGAACATAATGCATGTATCATGAAGGGTCAAAGGTTAAATGATAATTGTTACATGACCAATGAACCAAAGTGCAATAAGGCAAACATTGATGATAATGTGTTATGGCACCTATGGTCAGAACATACTAATTTTATAAACTTTGATAGGTTGACAAAAATGAGTGCAGTAAGAGAACTACCAAAGCTAAACAAAGACGATTTTGGAGAAGATGTTGATACAACACTCTACAGATCGATGATCGAGAGCTTTTTTCGTCTTACGTCCACAATCCTAAATTTAATGTCCAATGTCTATCAGGTAAAACCTATGATGCCATACCTTAATGCAATCGAGTGTGTTATCAGGTATGTAGCAAGAACAATTGGTCATGAGATATTATTTTCTAAAGACACTAGTATGGTTTTGGTATGGTCTAGTGACAATGGTGTTGATAGTGATGATTTCTCTAGGTTCACTTGGACATTTTTCTTGCATGAAAAAACCCCTGATATATTTGATGTTTTCAAAACACTGTTTTCTCGTGTTGCTAACATGTTCATTATTGCAACAGCAAGCTGTTGCACACAATTGTTGTGGCTTAAACAAATTTTTAGTGATTACGGTTTTGATAGTAATGATTTGGTTGTGTACTGTGACAACATGAGTGCGATAAACATTTCCAAAAATCATGTTCAGCACTCAAGAACAAAGCACATTGACATAAGAAACCATTTCATTAGAGAGTTAGTGGAACAAGAGGTGATCAAGCTTGAGTATGTGAAAATGGAGAATTAAGTTGCTGACATTTTTACAAAACCTTTGGATCATGAGAGATTCGTATACTTACGGAAATCTCTTGGTCTTTATTTTTATCATTGAATTATTATGTTGTGCTACACCCTTATCTATATCGTTGTATCTATATCAAAGGGTGTAGCTTGTGTGTCTAACTTGCTGGTATAACATCGTAGTCAACATATTCTGTATAAAGACGCCTGGTATTCTTCTATATATGTTTTTATGTAACTGTGTGGTAAACAATTCAAGTAGTTTGGGGGGCACGGCGTTCGCTGCGACGATGCTACCTTACCAAAGGATTGCAACTGCGACTGCTTTCAAGGGTGAAAGGCTAGGGGCACGGCATTCGCTGCGACGATGCACTCTATGCTCACTAACCCTTGGATTCTTGTAGTTCTGCACCTATTTTATCTATATCAACCAGGTGGATGTTGCAGAGATGTTGGCACAACAGAGCAAGTTGGACTGATTTCTCTCAAAATGATGTTTTCTAAAATGTTTCCATCAACATCAGCAACCTGTGTTTTCTGTATTGCATAAACTAGCATGTTCTCCTCAACATCCGCAAATCTCTCGTGGTAGAAGGTTATGACTGTCCAGTTGCGTGTTCTCGGGTTTGTCAGTTGTCACTCACCACACGAAATCCTAGAAAAACTGTCTCTCCTTTGAAAGCTCTTGCTGCCCTAACACCGATTCTTCAAGCGTGCATATCTTCCCAAAAAGGGAGAGAACAATGTTGTTGCAACACTGACCCGCAGCACTGACCTTTTATTGTTGGAATGACATGGATGTTGTTGCGTGTGATGTGTGGTATTGTTTATAGCTTTGCTCGTATAAATGTTAAACTACTGTCTCTATCTATGTTATTGCTGCTCTTGAAGTTGTTTTGCAGGCATGAACATAGGGGGAGTTTGGAGCACTCTCGTGAAGTTATAAGAAAGGTTTTGTGAAGAAGGCACAAAAACAGGGGGAGTTTGTTAGGTATTTTAAGTCTATGTTATTTGGAATGTTGACCTAACATTTGTGTTTTTGTGTTCTTCACAACTAATGTTGACTTAGCATCTGGCGTAACATAACAACTAGTGGTGACTTGGCGTCCAGCTCAGCAGCCACGTGGAATGCTGACTCGGCAGCGTTGAAACATCACACTAGGATGGAGTAGAGACCAAGTCTTCAGTCATGCAGTTGAGATATTTATGTTAGTGGAATTCTGTTCCACAAATCCAGGAGTCAACAACCAACTGAAGTGGTTCCACAATTCCAGGATGTTATGCGGTGACAACAACTGAAGTGCGAGAATTGTGGATAACATGGGCTGACAGTTGCTATATTTGTGGATCTAAGCCCATGTAGTCTATCTATAAATACTAGAGTCATTCATTAAGTTGAGTGCGGATTTTTGAGATGATATAGGACTTTTTTGATAGACAAGCTTTGCAGATTAAATTCGTAGTTTAGTGTGTATGATCTTTAGTCTTTTAAGATCATACGTTTAGTGTTTTTGTAAGAAGTGTTGATGATTGTGTGGTGCTAAACATTGTAGCAACACAACACTTATTTTGATTATTCTTTTTGGCCGTAAGGCTGCCGTGTAGGTTGTTCGTTAACACAACATACGCAAAATTATCTCGTGTGTTCTACTTTAGCTTCCGCAATTTATTACTTAGAGTAGGTTGATACACTTTCATATTTATTATGACCTCATACTATGTACAAGTTATTCCATTTCTAACTTACATGAGGTTACACGTGATTTATTTAGATGAATGCCTAATCCTTCTCATGTGTGCCATTTTTTTTTCATTCTTGAAGATTACTTAGTCCTTTATATTGCTTTTGAAGTTACACAATAAATATTCTTGAAGAATACTATATTTTGATAATTTTGAAGTTTATTAAAAGAATGAGCAATACGATTTTTAGCCCTTGAAGAGTTTAAAAATCTAATCTATTAAAAATTATCCTTATGCAAATATTTGCATATTAGCTATAAAAGCTATCTACTATCGCGTTGCTCTTGAAATAGCACAATTAATATTATTGAAAAATATAATATTAAATTTTTATTAATCTTGAAGATTAATGACAATGACAATATTTAGATTGTCAGATCATGAAGAGCTTATTAATCTAATCTGATTAAAAATTATCCATCTCCAAATATTTGCATAACCAAAAGCAATTGAACTAAAATGTCACCTCTAAGAGTGAGACATTGTATTGTGTCTATATAGCGATTGGACAGACATGTTCAATTACGACACAATTAGTTCAAATTATTTTAGAAGCTAATGCTTTAAAATATTCAATTCTAGTAGCAGCCATGCTTCAAAATATGCTCCTCTGAAATTTTTGGCCTCATATTCTAGGCGTGCCATAAAAGAATATTTTCGCGATTGTAGAGCATCTCTAGAAAAGAATCAGAGGATGACCTTAGTTTATTAGCTGATTTAGCTATAAAAGATATCTAATATCATGATTATTCTCACATTATAAGGCATGAATGTTTGGGTCGCCCCCTTATATAATTAGTGTGTGATATAAATAAATCATTTCTCATATACTATTTATTTATCATCACCAAAACGTACCAAATGGACTTTAGAAAAATAAATTCATACTCCGTCAAAAAGAATTATCTAGAGTCAATAATTGATGATCAATTTTTAATGGTACGTTTATTATCTAATCCAACTAAAATAATATTTACGGCATTAGGGGGTGAATATAATATGATTAAAGAATGTCGTGAAAATCTTGTTGGATTTCATTGACTAAAATACACACACTAATGAATATGAACCAGAAGTTCAATATATTCTTAACTGCCAAATGAATGATTAAATCTTTTATCATAATTATAAATGCACCATTAAGAATTGATCATCTTCTATATGCTAGAAGCATATTATTAAAATTGTGAGATCGATATATATATCTCTGAATGAGATCAATCCCTATATGCTAGAAGCATACACTAGGGCCATGTTCGGTTAGTGAGTATTATAATACCAAGACTCAATCTTAGTATTTCTATCTAGGATAAAATTTGTCATTGGGGGTAGGGTTAGATTCAAAATATTAGGATTAGCTATCCTAGATAACTTTTTAAATTTTACCTTGTCAACCAAACACAAGATAATTATTATCTATATTCTAATCCTATAAACCGAACACTCCCTAGAAGCGTGATATCTCTAATGAGATCAATCTCTCTATGCTAGAAACCTAACAATAGAAGTGTGAGATATGCATTGGTGCTAAAGATTATATCCGTAGAATAATAACTTAACAAATTACTTCACTTCATAAACCTCATGAAGAGGATCGTTTTGAAGACGTGAATCACAGTACATTTGCATGTGCACTAAATAATTATGATACTGTGATTACGGAACGATCATATTCAAATATTATAGGGAATGAAATAAATGTGGTTTAAATTATATTAAAATTGACTTGAAATGTAACGTCCCCATTTCACTTCTCTAAGTAAAATTGAGGAAAACGTGACTAAAAGGGAAAATACGGAGAATGAAACGAAACGAAAGCGTTTACTTGAATGAGAATCGGGAAACGCCTCAGAATAAGTGATTATAACAACATCTTGAATCATGAAAAACGAGTACAAGTCTGAAATACATAGTTCGACACGAATGAAATAACTGATAATTTCTTAAAACTTTAAATAAAGTCTGGCAGCGGAAACTGGATCAATAACTAGATTTACATGTATGACGACATATAAATCACCGAGAGTAAAACATTTAGAATTTAACAAAAACCACCGCTGAGCCTTCCACTTCGTCATCACGACTTAACATGCACATTTATAAATATATGCAGGGCTGAGTACGAAAGTACTCAGTAAACACGTGCCGAAATCACATTCGTACAATATATTTGCCATTGTCGTAATACAGTGCAACATAGGGATTTTTGTCACTAAAGAACCTATGTTCACTAAAAATTTTGGGGATCTTAAAAGTTTGACTGCGCAGTCTAAGTTCTGGAGTAATCATACAAATCTGTAATTCTGTGTGTCGGGAAAGTGGCCACTTTCCGCAAACACTGAACCGGCCAACCCGCTAAGATGACTCACAGTTCTAGTGTACACTAACCTTAGACGATATAAATCTTTAAAGGTCCGAAATTGATTAATTATTCAACAGATACGCATCATACCAAAATACAAATATTTTCGACAATGCAATACTTCATAACATTTTAAAATCTAAGCATTTCTAAAGCGAAAATAGCAATTTGGTACAACGCATACGATTTGATTTGTAAAAGAAAGCCTACCTGATATGCTTCTTCGTTTAACGAAAATTTGGTGCAGATCGACTGAAATTCCTTTTCGCCGAACCTTAATCGTAATTAAGAGGAAAATACTCTTCGTGAGTATTAATTTGTTTTATCTAATCAGAATGAAATAATATGCTATTATTTCATAATTTATTCTAATTATTGAAGAGTTCCAACAATTATCTACTTATCGAATTTCTCTATAATATTCTGTAAGTTATTCTATCTAATTAAGGTACTATAATAAGTCGAGATAACTTACTTGAAATAATTTAATTATTGATTAAGAAATTTACCGGGAACCGGCTACAAATCTCGTTTCTTATCTATAGCTGGGTTTAACTTAATTATTTGGGTTTAATTCAATTGATAAAACTCATTCAACTAATTTATCTCTAAATTCTAAGATCTAATATTTCAAGTAAATTCTTAAGAATTAAATCTTAGTTTGTGTTAATTATTTAATCGAGGCCCACGTTGTGAATCAAAAATATTAGGTTCGTCAAATTATATGTTTTACAGCCCGATTAGACTTTTATTCCGAAGCCCAGCCCGTTTACTTTAATTTCTGATCGATTTCATTTTTTTTGAATCTGGGTCCAGACTAAAATTTAATTACTAGCCTAGCCCATTACCAATTTCAGCCCAATACTAATTGTATTTGTTGGCCCATTCATTTTATTAACAAACAACCCATTATTTTGATTCATCCTTACACATCTAACCCTAGTAAAATTTCTTAGAGTTCCCCTTCTCCCTCGCATTTCGTTGCTTCTTTCCTTTCCTTACACAGACAACTCAGTTTCCTCTCCCGTCTATCTCATTCACCTCTCCGCTCTCGCTGTCTCTTCTCTCCATCCTCCCCCTTCGCTTTCTCTCTGTCTTGCTGCAATTTCTTCCACAACAAGGAGTTTGCCGTCGTGTATCGTAGAAACAGCAGTGGCACCGTCTCTTCTCCAGGTACATCCTCCCTCCTTTTCAAATTCCTGTTTCTATAGGGTTTTAAATCAGAATCTAAGTCTGCATGTTTAGATTTAGGTTTTCTTCTGGAAGTGTTTCTAAACTTCTAAATTCTTTTAATTTCTTACTCTCTGCCTTTCATCTCCCGATCTGTAGCAAGAAATTTGACGGTGATGAGCTCGTCGGAGCTGCTTCTGTACTGCAGGCCTTAGCTTCCTCCTTTACGGTAATCCTTTTGATTCTGTTCTTATATTTCGGGTTTATATTGTGATGCATGTTCTTTCCTTCACTGTTTTAGTTTTAGGAATTTGACAGTCTATGATTTCGAATTTGGGATTAAATTCTGGGACCTGTGTAATTTAGATTTTAAATTCTTCGTTCTCTGCATGATTAAATTTTCTTTCAATTCTCTGTTTTAAACAAGCTCTGACCTTGGTTCTGTTCTTATTCTGACTGAGGAACACTTTTGTTGCTGGTCTTGTTCGAATTTATACGTTGGAAGGGTTCTGGAGTTTGGTGCTGCGTGAGGTAGTTTCTGTCTTTAAATTCTGAGATTTAATAATTTTGAGTTAGTTTCTTATTTATGGAGGTAAATGAGTACTGATTATGTTCTAAAGACTGAAAATGATAAACTACAAGTTCTAATTCTAAAATCAGGATCTAAGCATTTATATATATATATATATATACATCGATGTATAAATTCTATGTATTCTGTTATTACAATCTGCACACACATATATATAAGTATGTAGTTAGGTTCTAAAATCTGCAAGTTGTTTTCTAACTAACTTAGGATCTAAATGCTTCTTAGTTTTCTAAATTCTTGGCCAGCAATTTCTGAACTTAACCCTTTAAAAGCTTCTATCTTCTTTGTTCTGAATGTTCTGTGAAAGAAGGAGTCTAAGTTCAGTGTTTCTTTTCCTTTTTGTGGTCCCAGTAACCCATTTTCTTTTAAGAAAACAGAAGGTCTAGAACTAATTCTAAGGAATAAGACTAGAGTATTAACAGTTTACACTTACACACATATATATAGCTATATCTATGTTCTGAATCAGTGTGCATATATTTTAAGTTCTGTGCCATTACTGAAATTCTATGTTTTGCATGCTTAACTAAATTTTTAAACTCTTTACTTAACACTATAGAGAATGCAAAACTGAACACTTGAGATTTGTGTTTACCTCACTGTTTCTGAAAATTCTGAGTGGGAAAAGACTTGGGTGACTTCGGGGTGTGGGTAAAAGCTACTCTGAAAACACCTTAGTGAATGAGAAACCGAGTTCTTGAAAAGAAAACATAGTGAAGTGTTTCAGTTGGGGCTCAACACTTAAACTGATAGGTTGAACTTAGGCTTACCTTTCTGTTCTTCAAACTGAAATTGAGATGGTTGAGAGGTTCTTTCCTTGGGTGGATGAAGGTTTCTACGTAGTAAGGAGGCTATGTTCCTTTTTTTTTGTGGAAGTGAAAGTAAGTGTTAGGGTAGAATATAGAAGAGTGTTTGATTGGGTTTTAATGTATAGAGGTTCTTTAAATTAAATCTTGACTGCCATTGAGTACTTGAGTTCTCTACATACTTTACAACCTATTTCCTAACACTCTATCTGCCCTAGTTCTTAACTTTTGGGGTTGCCTTAATGAAAATGTTCCTCCTCTCTTTGCAGGTGTAATGCGGATGGGAAGATAATGGAAGGGTAACAGCTATTGTTCCTTCCTGCAGCCAGTCCCTTCCTTACATTTCTACTTTGGGGAACATTTCTTAAGTTAGCATTCAAGTGTAAAGATTTGGGAAGTGGCTAAATCTGCTATTTATGTCAAAGATTTGCTAGATGTTGTTTTGTATATTCTGTAAGACTTAGAAATACAGGTTCTCGGTTGAACATGACTCATAGTCTATGATTACACTCTTACCTTTCTTGCAGCATGAATATATATATATATATATATATATATATATATATATAATCCTAGACTACTGTACGTGTATATATATATTTTTAGACTTACTGTTCATCATTCTATTCATCTACCTTACTATTATATTAGTACCTTATACAAATATATACATATATACGTGTGTGTGCTTCTCTTTTTCCTTACACAAGTGATTGAATCATGCAATAAGATATAATGGAATTCTTTTGTTATAAACCATCTCTATATTTCCCAAACATTTATCTAATACTACTTCATAACTAAACTTGGAGAGGGTTAGTTGATTTAATTGCATCACACAACTAAATTATAGTATCTAAATGAATCCATTCTTATTCGAATTAAACACTTAAACAAAAACCCATTACTATAGAAACATCTAAGTAATTAGTATCTAACTACTATGTTATAGAACACATAACTTGTTCTAGCTTGCACTAATATTCAAAGATATAATATAATAATTCCCATCATCGATTAATTTATCGCTATCTTTGGTATTTTATTACGAAATTTTCTCGAGCAGATTTCTGATACACAAAAATTAATAGGGAAATTTCACGGGCCATTACATGAAAATTGTTAATATAAGGAGAGTAAAATAAATATATTATAGTTGTCGACAACAAATTTTACCTCAAGAATTGCTTGTGAATTGATTATTTGGATCCAAAAGTAAAGTTCATAGAACAGTGCCAGAAGCACTAAATAAAGTTAGAAGAGCAATTGAGGTAGAGTTAACTCGCTGAATAGACGAAAGTCTTATGTAGTACATGCACAAAGGATGTGGTCCCGACACGATTAAGTGTTTGTACAAAATGATATATGAAATAAATTGGTTAGTGATGAATAAAACAAGATTAACTCAAGGATTTTTTAGCAGAAATCCTAAATTAATTACATATACTCTCCCGTTAAAACAAAATGTTCCGTTATCAAATATTTATGGCAGTAATTATGGATACAAATATCCATTTAATATAAGTCGTGACTATAATCTTGCAAAAGGTCACTAGACAAATATCTTACGAGAGTCCCTGATGGACATGATAGTTCATATAGTTAGGAAAAATAAATTTGCAACATGTAATTTTTCAAATAAGATCACTATATGTTTTATTATGGTTGAAAATTCAACTAATTGAATTCTTCTAGAAGAAGATTTAAAATTGTATCTTTATTGGAAAACACAAATGTTTGAAAATGTTAAATTCATGCCTAATGACGGAGTTTTTCGAATTGAAAGACTTGAGTAAGTCTAAGCATTATCTCGACCTACATATCGAGAATCAATGGAGGAGTTTCTTTTTACTAGTCGATCTATTCGAATAAGGTTTCATAGAAAACATATTTGAGTAAGATTCTATAGAGAACATACTTTTGATAAATAACATTCATTTTGCTCTAATGATTGTCTCATCACTTGAAGTGAATGATCTCAATTAGACCAAAAGAAGATAACCAAATAATGTTGACCAAAAATTCATTATTTGAAGTGCTAGAAGCACTAATTAATACATCAGGCTTGATTCAAGAAAATTTGATTTTCTTGCAAAAATATATTATTTACTCCTTGAAGGAGATATTTAAACGATATATATTGAGAATATAATTGGTTATCTTCAAGATACACAAGTTGTGTGTCTATATTGGTACAAAGATTGGACATTGGTGTGCTACTCGGATAATGATTAATTATTTGATTCTCATATAATTTGATCTTGGACTGGTATAACGATATGAAACATATCCCCATTTTTTCTTATGGAATAATAAAATGTGTTGCACAATTGAGCTCCTGTAGAGCAACGACAAGTATGTCTACTCAATTTTCTCCCCACAATTACATTTAGTAATATATTGAGAATATTGAAATTC
This sequence comes from Leonotis leonurus, assembly GCA_026898415.1. Classification (NCBI taxonomy): domain Eukaryota; kingdom Viridiplantae; phylum Streptophyta; class Magnoliopsida; order Lamiales; family Lamiaceae; genus Leonotis; species Leonotis leonurus. The sequence goes on from JAPKLX010000001.1 coordinate 11,388,882, forward strand.
TTATATTTATGTTGTTTCATTGAGGGGAGCGCTAACTTACATATGATCCAGAAGATTAGGTCATGAAGACCAAATAAATAATCTTGAAGATTATGTTCTCGGGAATAATTAGTTGTAATCTTTTTCTTTTACTAAGTTTTTCCCACGAGGTTTTTTTAGTTAAGGTTTTTAACGAGACAACTTGTGCAATACATATATATTGTATGACACTATTTTACTTTCTATATCGAAATATGTTTATTGTCATACTTATAAATTGTTTTATTGAGGCTGAGCGATAACTTATACATAATCTTGAAGATTATTTATGAAAACCAAATAGATAATCCTGAAGATTACGTCTGAAGACTAATTGGTTTCTTTTTTCCTTTGCTAAATTTTTCTCACGAGGTTTTCTTAGTTAAGGTTTTTAATGAGACAATCTGTGCAATATATGTTGTATGTCATGTACGTTTTTCTCTATCAGAATATATTTAAAATATTGAAATGTGTAGATTTAGAAGATTATTATCTTCAGGGGGAGCTAATATTCCGAAAGAAGTTTAAAAAGTTAGACCTGAATGTCTACCTTACGCCTCGAAGGCTACATCATGTTGTACTCTTTTTTTCCCTTACCAAATTTTTTTCCATTGAGTTTTCTTGGTGAAGGTTTTTAATGAGGCAACAAATAATGTATGTATGTGTATGACATATACACTTTTCCTCGACTGCTTTTATCCCATTGGGTTTTTCAACAAAGTTTTTTAACGAGGTATGTACATCACACAGTAATATTCAAGGGGGAGTGTTGTAAATAATATGATTATGTGGACATTACGTTAGAATATTTATTTTATTTATTTATATCATGTATCTCTTTGTAAAGTGGACCACTTATAACATGAATAAAGTTCTAGGGTTTGATAACCCTACAGTTTTCTTCTCCCGTCATTTCTTCCCTTTGTCTACAGTTTCTTTTTTCTCCTTTTATCTTTATTGTTTTTCCCATGTAATTGATGGAATCAAGCAATGATATAACAATTTTCAACTATTTCATGAATAAAATGTGGATCTTTGTTTCTAAATGGACATATATAAGTAACAATTTTTTTCATATTTTTATCATAGATGGAAATAAAAGAAAAGGAGAAGCCCCCGTATACTCCCTTTGTGACACTAAATATGTCATGTTTTGACCAAAAAGTTCTTACAGTTTTGGTCAAAATAAAACATATTTAGTGGGACTGAGGGAGTATTAGAGTTAGAGTTGAGAATCGGGTAGGGCCTCGATACCCGTTTTGAAGTCACAGTTTCGAAATTCACTAATTTATGGTATTGGTTCAGGTAATTTTCTTCCTATGGTTGTAAACGAACAGAGCTACTCGCGAGCTATTCGAGACTTGATTGAAAAAAATTCATTCGAAACTCGACTCAATAGTAAACGATCCGAGTTCGAGTAAGATTTTGAGCTCGACAATTATATCAAACTGAGCTCCTACAAAAATGTTCTAATTTGTTTGCTCAGGAGCATGTTACCGAGCCTTCTATCGAGCCTTCAATCGATCAGTTAGTCGAGCATTAAACTAAAATAACTAATTTTCTAAAAATAAATTTTATACGAGCTCGAGTTTGAGCTCCAGGCGAGCCCGATTCGAGCTCGAACTCAAAAACTATTAATATGAATATCAAACAAGCCGAGCTCAAACTCGAAAATAATCTTATTGAGCATCCCGTGAGCCGAACTCGAACTCAATAATTATATATCGAGTCGAGCTCGAACAATATATTAAAAGCTTGAGTCGAGCTCGAACACCATAATATTTAAACGAGCCAAACCAAGTCGAATACTACTTGGCTCGTTTACACCCCTAGTTCTTCCCAAATTCTAAGATGGGAAAAATTATACTCAATTCCGATTCCAGATGCAAATTTTCTTAACTACTTGTTCGAGATTTGGGAGTCCCAAATGACTATCAAATTGAAGTTAGTTTTAGGAAATTGAGATAGTCTCAATATGGATTCGGGACTCTCAAGTTCCAAAAATTTTCAAAACTCAAATCTCAGTCTTTATTCCAAACTAGAAAACTTCGAGACTCGAAGTTCTAAATCCTCATCCCTAATTAGAAAACAATCTAATTTGTGGATTAAGTGATTTATATTTGATTATAGAATCATGTGTTTCTTCTTCGGATGCGGTGAATAAAGTATATTCGTTCTTCTATTATTGGTTTGTATTTTATTAAGAGATGTTTCAATATTAGGTTGTGTTCTCTTTGAAAGATAAATTTATCTTTTGAAAATGTGGAAAAAAGTATAACTACACTTTAAATTCCTTCTTCTTTTTTTATCTCTCTCTCTCTCTCTCCTATCCAAATTATAAATGTGTTAATTGTGAAAACTACTCATTTTGATAACATGAAAATGAAAAATACACAAGCCGCAAAATATACATGAAAAATGCCAAAATGTACAAAAATACCCTCATATTTTACCTCAAAATAACAAGAATATTTTCTCAAAAGTAGCGCATTCAACCTGACATAATATCATACTCCCTCCATCCCACTAAATTAGACCCATTTGAAAAGTAGATGAGTGTATTATTTTAATACAAATGGGTCTAATTTAGTGGGACATAGGGAGTATTTTAACTTACCCCTACCCATTTTGACTACACTATTTGATTGCATTAAAATTTCCACTAACAACCACATTTTTGGAAAACAAATGACTGAATAGGTTAGTAAAATTTGAATTTAGATAATTTTGTGGAGAAAAGAAAATTTTGGTATGGTCGTGGCTTGAAAAATATTTTTGATTCACGACCAGATTTTATATTTACACGATAAGATTTTAAGTTTTTTAAATGCAAAGTTTTTTTCTTGTGGTTCAATGTTATAATTTCATTGATTTAATTATGAATTAAATGTGAATATCTCTATTGATTGAGTTTATTTGTGTTAAATATTTTTATTAAACAATATGAATGTGATTAGTATATGTTGGAACATGTTTTAAATTATTTCATGAACACATAATAATTTTAAAACAAAATATGGTCGAGCATTAACAAAATCTGATCGTGTCTTGAAAAATATTTTTGATTCACAACCAGATTTTATAATTACAGGACAGGAGTTTTGGTTTTTTTAAATGCGAAATTTTATTTGTTTTTTTAGAGTGATGTTATAATTTGATTGATTTAATTATGCATTGAATGTGAATATCTCTATTGTTTGAGTTAATTTGTGTTACATATTTGTATTAACGAGTATTAATTTGATAAGTAAATGTTGAAGCATGATTTAAATTATTTCTTGAACATAAACATAAAAAAAAACACTAAAATCTGGACGTTTTTAATTAAAATCTTGTCTTGAATAATTAAAATTTATAAAACTAACCACCAAATTTTTGGAAGCAACGACCGAATTTTATGTTTTTTTAATTTGTGTTAACTATTTTTAATGTTATTATGTTTTAATAAAATATATATATATTTGGTGTTTGAGTGGTGAGATGTGTAAAATATATATGGTGTTTGAGTGTATAATAAATATTATGATTTAAAAAAAAAAAAAAAAAAACTCGTAATAATCGGGTGATGATGTGTTGAATCAGTTGTTTTTTTCTTACACATTGTACTTTTGTGTAAAAAATGCACAAAATTTTATACAATCAAATAAATGATAAGAGCATTTTTGTCTCTTCATCCATCTTTTGAGTAGTTTTCATAGAATTGTTACAATATGGACATTTTTATTTTGTACTTATGAAAATGGGCGTTTATAAATTCATGATTATTTTTCATCTTCATCCATTCTAACGAGGGATAGTATTATCAATTCAAATTTAAATTAATAATATTATCTCTCATTATTTGGATTGATAATATTATCTCTTGCTAGAATGGAATGTTCATCATTCAAAGATAACAAAGCCTTATATCACATTTTATTTTATACTAATTTTCTAATTTTACATATAAAATCAACACTCAAATAATAAGAAAAATGCATTACATATACATGCGTTGTAGAATGAACAAATTGGTTGAACTAGAATTGAGTCTAACGTTACTGTTTTTGTTATACTTTTTATACGAGGGATGACGAAAGATAAGAATTAAAAAAAACTCAAATTTTAAAAAGATTCATTTACATCTTTTAATTTTTTGTTTTTACTTCATATGAGGATAAAATTAAAGTTTTTAACTTTTTCATACTTGTTTTTCACAAGTATAATAAGCAATTATTATCTCTGTATATGAAATAAGTAAATCTTTATTCACTAATTTATTATTCATTTTGTTATTTTATCATCTATAAATTTATTATATGATTTTTCACTCATTTTTAATAAGTGTATATTTTTATTTTATATACACAATTCAATTAAATATAATAATAAATATGATGGGACACAAATTCCACCCAACACATGATATACTTTAAATCAAACAATATTCATAGGATATCAAATTGAGTAAAAATTTGATGGGTGAATAAAGTATCAATTTTACTGATCGATCTTAATTTTCGAGGTGAGTTGTACGATGAGTAGAAAGTA
>JAPKLX010000001.1:11408823-11424183 GCA_026898415.1 Leonotis leonurus
TACTTTCTACTCATCGTACAACTCACCTCGAAAATTAAGATCGATCATTTACCATATTGATCTGTCTTTGAAATAAGTACTCATTTGAAATTTTTTATTTTTGGCGATTCATTTACTTTTTAAATAATACTCATGGAAACCAAACTCCAGCCACTATATATTTAACATTAAAGTCAAACAAATTATTAAAAATCATACAATATCAAATAAGGTAATTGTTCGTAGATGAGAGTATATATATAACTTGAACAAAAATCATCACCTGCCCGTGGGGGACATGGATTAATACTCATGCAAACAATATGAGTACTTAACATAAATATTAAAATTTATTGATAAAGATATAATTTAATACTATTCAATATTTATTAATAAAAATTATAAAAATGAAAATTATAGTTGTTTTTATACTTATGATATTATCACGTCAAATTATTAAGTTGTGCTAAGCGCCAAACACTGGAATGATCATAGTAAGTAGCACAATTTCAAATTTTAACTGTTGTAACGGAATAGGATAATTGAGTAATCAAAATAAACAGAAATATAAAGAGACACAAATTTACATGGTTCACCAACGTTGTGTTGGCTGCGTCCACAGACATAAAAAAAAGAGAATATATTTTATTATGATAATGACGGCTGCAGATACAGAATGCGTGTCCGCGTGCCCTACTTCAATAGAGGACAAGGCATACTAATGTTGATGCATATGCATAGGAACTAGGAATTGAAATACACCTATTCTCACCTCACTATATATCTTATACATACATACATTGGGATGTACATTTGGGTACGTCTCTGTTTGTTTGAAAACTAAATGTGGAATTCTATTCTCACCAAAAAAATTTAATTTAATTCCTTAAATATTGATAAGTGTATAAATTATAAAAAAAACGTTGGACAATTCATTGTGGTGGAAATTAGATTTAATTTCTTAGGTTCTAATTATACTAATAATTTATCGGTTAGCTTATCAGCAATTAATATATTCTATGTCCCACAAGGTCTTTTTAGTTATATTTCTAATATGATTTTCAAACTTCTCTTTTCATTTAAATATTCCATTAATTCACATATACTTGCATGTTATGAATTATCATCATTCCACAAATTTTTGCTTATTTTTATATGTGTTCCCCATCTTGTCCTATGTAATATATGAATTACTTGTATAATAACGATATTTATCACATACATAATTTGCAGATTACATACATAGAATTTGCAGATTACACTCCCATCTCAAAATAATAGTATAAAATTATTTATGTAGTAAAATATCTTGTTATTTACGTCCCCGACAAAGTCATATATCAAAGCACAGGGACACGTACGTATATGGAGTTTTCTTTAGCATATTATTTCATAGATTAATTTAAATATATGAAAAATGTATAGATGATTTTTTTTTTCTTTATTTGTGATAATGAGATGACATCAATTAAGATTAGTAATAATTTGGAATTATAGTATTAGTAAATAATTTATTAATTTAGGAATAAACTTTATTGACTTCATTGGAAGTTTTTTATTTTTATTTTGACTGGGAATATCATTTCATAATTGGTAGTACACACTAATTTCTTTCAACCTTCATTATTTGATTTGATAAATTCAATTATAAGGATCCAACATCTTTAATGATTCTTTTTATTGCATTGGATCCTCTTTATTTATCGGAGTATCATCTAGAACCCACTCAAATAGCTTCTGAGTATTGTTTATTCAAATAAATTGTATAAATCCAGAACATAAATCGTGCTGCATTAAAAATAATTTTATTGTACAAATCCAAAACATAAATTAATCATTCAGCAATAAAAATAATTTTATTGAACAAATCCAAAACATAAATTAATCTTGCTGCATTAAAAATAATTTTCTATAATTTAGTAGAAAAAATATGCCAAAAGTGGGAAAATTTTCAACTTTCGAGGATAAGAATAAATAATATGGGCGCATTAAAGTGGGCCCAAGGCCCATTCCACCCTGAAAGAGAAGTATAAAAAGCCCACAACTAAACTCGGTCATAAGTCAATAACTCAGCTCAGCCTTGAACTTAGAAACAAATCATTACTCTCTGTTTCCCTTTTTCCTTTTCTTCTTCTCCATTCTCCGTTCATGTTCACACTCTGACTTAGCCGTTTCTTTTTCTCTCTCGCTCTATAAATTCCCATATATTTCACACCTCAAATTACACAGCCCAATCAGCGCAATCTAGAATATGGATTCTCGAAGCTTGTTCAATTTAGCTTTCCTGGCCTCCTTCCTTCTCTCTCATCGAGCATTGGGCTTTTCTCTTCGTACCGGCGACGGGGCTGCGCCGACGCAGGGAATGTGCGCCGCCGCAGTTACTGTGCACGGTTACAAGTGCCAAGAATTCCAAGTGAGAAGCCCAAAATTCGCATTTTGTTTTTGGGATCATATTGTATATATGGAAAAATAAATGGGTTGTTTTCAGGTGACGACCGATGATGGCTACATATTAAGCGTGCAAAGAATACCGGAGGGACGCCGCGGCGGAGGGAAACGGCCGCCGGTGTTGCTGCAGCATGGTGTTCTTGTGGTAAGTATATATCAATCTATTTTAAGTAATGTGATATATCTGTGAGAGTGTGTGCGTGTGTATTTATACCGAGTAGATCTCTGCCTAACTAGCGAGCAGTACAAAGATTGGAGTGAAATTAGACAATGAAAATAATATACTATATAGTACTATTTGCAATAATTTATGTTGGTCCATGCTTCCCTCCATTATATTCTCAAGTTTTTAATTAATTACTTATCTAACTTTTGAAGAAGATATATATATATATATATATTAATGATTGTGAAAGAAGAAATTTACTAGTGCTTAGTAACACCCTTTCATCGATGCCTTTTGTTAGAAACTGGGATTATGCCTTCAACTTTACCAACTTTACCGCTGTATTCTTTATATGCATCATTCGTGGTAATGATATTATGGTACGTGTAATGATTATTATTTGTATCCATAAAAAGGTATACACAGTATACGTACTCCTAAATATTTGCATATAATGCACATAAAAATGAATTTAATGCACTTTATACTTTTTAATAAACTGTTTTGGATTTTGTAATTTATTTCATATCTTATGATTCTTATTCGATTAAATTAGTGCATTCATTTTTTAGATATCTAATTAATTGATATGAATTTAATTGTACACTAAAATATTCAAATTATGTTGGAGAGTATGCTACGTAGGTGCAATTCTATTATATATGAAAGTAAATTCATTAAATATTTCTTGTGTTTTATTAATCACTAATATTGATGGGAATGTAAAGCGAATTATTGCATGAAAGAACGACAGCCGTGAAAATTAATGTTGGATGGAAATGAAAACTACTATTATCCCAAGTTATGTCCAATTAATCATGAGTTTTAAAATTATTTATTGGGCTTAATTCATGTTTAAGCAGTCAGAAAAAGAATGAAAAACAAACGTGTAGGCAGTAGTACAACCTCAACTAGATCGAATAGTATACCGCCTCTAGCTCAAGTATATATATAGAGATATAGATATAGATGTAGATATAGAAGGTGGATGAAGTAGATCCAATGGCAACCAACGAAGTGTTTCCAAGTCCAGGCGATATGATAGCGGTAAATAGGTATTGGTTAGTAACGTGAGTGCTCAAAGTCCAGTTCTCGCATATTCATGCCACGTATGTAGCTTCGGTTTGTCGTCACGCTTATATGTATATATGTGTGGACCGCGGACAGCAGTGGATAAGAATCACACCGTTTTGTTTATTTTCTAATTCTAGAATTATTGTTATTATTACTATTATTATTTGTGATGAATGAATGAATGAATAAGTTACGAATGAATTAAATGCAGGATGGAATGACGTGGGTGCTAAATGCACCAGAAGAATCACTGGCAATGATATTAGCAGATAATGGATTTGACGTGTGGATTTCCAATATACGAGGAACTCGCTTCAGCCGCCGCCATACTAACCTCGACTCTTCCGACCCTGTGAGTCTTATACTCCCTCCGTCCCATTAAATTAGACTCATTTAAAAAGTAGATGAGTGTATTATTTTAATACAAATGGGTCTAATTTAGTGGGACAGAGGGAGTATAATATATATCCATTACTATGTACTATTCACTCGTCATATTTCCTCCATCTGTTTCCACTTCATACATAATCAGCTATATATGTGAGATAATATATATGCTGTTACATGAAATTTGCCATATATGCCGTTCTTTGCTTATGTATTTGATATGAATAATTACATAAGAAGTGCCTTTTGAGAATAAAAAGAAAAGATGCATGGGAAGTGAATAGTTGTTTGATACCGACAGGGAAAATTAAAGGAAATATTGAACAGAAAATTCCTAACATGTGAATTTAGTAAAAGAAAAAAAGGCCATTTATAAGAGAAAGATATATCAGTTGAGATGTAGACTAAATTATATTGAAAATAAACGATAAAAGATTAGCTATATATATATAAAATAAATAAATAATGGAAGAGATTAATTAAAAGCAAATCCTAGTTTCAGAGTGGACAGAATTTGTCGCGTACCTTTATCCCGTGAATCCTAAGCTAAGCTAATATAAGCGGTTGAATAAATCCATATTGCACGTGCGCACTGTCCTATAATCATCTTGTCTCGTGAGATCACTACTACGTATATTTTTATTCACTATTACCAATATACTAGTGGTTGATATGAGATCAATCTGGTTGTGGTCCACGCTCGATCGCCATAGCCCAAGTGTCATTAAACAATGGGTTTTCCTATTTTTCCCCTAGCTATTGATAATTTTATTCTATTTTCCCCCTATAAATTTATAAAGAGTAGTAGCTTATTTCACATGAACTAGCTCTTATATCATTATTATCAAACACCAATTTAATTTCAGAATTACTGGAACTGGACATGGGACGATTTGGTGACCCATGACCTGCCATCTGTCATCGGGTTAGTGTTCCGACAAACTGGTCAGAAAGTTCACTACGTAGGCCATTCCATGGTAATTTTATTTTTACCATGCACTGCCCTTATAATTTATTTTAATTATATGCATGGTTTGTTGATCTTAACTATATATTATTGGTAATAGGGAACATTAATAGCACTGGCATCATTCTCAGAAGGGAAGCAAATAGATAAGGTTAAGTCAGCTGTGTTGCTGAGCCCAATTGCTTATCTTAGTTATATGAATACTGCTCTTGGTGTTCTCACTGCCAGAGCCTTTGTTGGTGAAGTAAGTTCATTCTCATTATTCTCCCTTTTTTTTTTTTTTATTATTACCTATCCATTGAAGTGAAACAGATGACATATATATTCTCAATTTCTTTTATGTTCTTCTTCAGATCACTACATTATTTGGGCTTGCAGAGTTCAATCCCAAGGGGTAATATAATTAATTTTATAACCTTTAATATTCTGTAGAAAATTATTGTAATAAAATCAAAACTAATTTCTTCTCTGTTGATTTGGGTGCAGAGAGCCAGTTGGCAACTTTCTGAAAGCACTGTGTGCCAGTAATGGAGTCGATTGCTACGATCTTATGTCTGCATTCACAGGTGTGTGTAATATATATTTGTTCTTTGTGCCTAAATTATATATATATGTCTCTTCTTGATTACCTTGTGTTGTGCTAATTAATTGGCATATAATATATGTATACGTATGCAGGAAAGAATTGCTGTCTCAACTCGTCCACGGTTGACTTATTTCTCAAGAACGAGCCTCAGTCTACCTCTACTAAGAACCTTGTTCACATGGCTCAGAGTAAACACTTTCTTCACTTCCAAACCTTTTGCAAATGCAATTTCTTATTACATGCATTTTGGTAATAACATGAACATCTATGTTGTATCTGCAGCTGTTAGAGACGGAAGGTTGGCCAAATACGACTATGGAAATGTCATCTTCAATCTGGAGCATTACGGGGAAACGAGGCCACCGCTCTATGACCTATCGAGAATCCCTCGGGATCTTCCTCTGTTCCTAAGCTATGGGGGGCAGGATGCTCTCTCGGATGTACGAGACGTGACCACGTTGCTGGACAGCCTTAAGTGGCACGATGTGGGGAAGCTGCACGTGCAGTACATCAAGGAGTATGCTCATGCAGATTTCATCATGGGGATTAATGCTAAGGATCTTGTTTACAATCAGGTTGTGTCTTTTTTCAGGAGTCTGGATTGAAAGAATATTAATGATGATAAGATTGTAGCATAGGCATGCATGAAAGTACTCTGATTAGGTTGTTAGAAAATAGCGTTTAAGGTTATTATCAGTGTGAATGAGTTTTGGATGAGCTAGCTATACTTTGCTTTCAAAATAATAGTATGTTTGTATGTATTACTGGAATTAATATTGAGTAAAAGGAAATACACAGTTTTAGCCTGTAAATTCACTTTGTTCACAATTTTAACAGCGACCTTTTTTTTTGAGGAGCAACAGAGACTTAACATGGAAGTACTAATTTGGAGACCACTTTGACTTCGTAGTTAGTAGTTAAAAAGTAAGTAGGTTATTAATATTATCCATAATTTTGAGATTTTTTATTTTTTAAAATTAGTATTTTTACCCGTGCAGTTGCACGGGAAATTATTTTTTGTTGTATATAATTTCATCATTTTAAAATATAGATAATTTTAATAATGTTCAATAAAATCAAACAATCAAAATAAAAGTTATCTTATTATATATGATAAGTATTAAATCTACATATTATATTTTTAAAGATTGTAAATAGGTTATTATATACTCCATCCGTTTTATAAAAACATGTACCATTTGAATCTTTGATGCGATACAAATTTTAACAAAATGTAGTTAAATTGAGTGGTATTAAAAATCGAGACTCACAAAAAAATGTTATTAAGTATTAAAATATAGTTACTTTGAATGGTAGTGTGTTATGACCCACAAAAAGATGTTATTAAATGTTAAAATATAATTGATTTGAATGGTAATGGAGATTGAGACCCACAAAAAAGTGCTATTAAACTTTAAACAATATCCAAAAATAGAAAGTGCATGTTTATGTGGAACGTAATAAAATTGCAAAAGATGTATCTTTTTAAAAAACGAAATGAGTATTAGTTTCTCTTTTTAATGTAACAAAAACATAAAAAATTGTTTATTACATATTATTTGATTTGAAGATTACATAATTAATTTATGGTGCGTATTTTCTAATTTTTTTAAGTTGCAATTCGACTTCAAAATATTTAATTAGTTTTTTTTTTTGCACATATGTGAAATATATTACTTATTTCCATTTTATTAAGTTTATAATGGTTTATTTAATACAAATTTATTTAATGATTTATTGAGACTATTCATTTTTCCACTTCCCACTACCTAATTATTATCTCTTTAATGAATTTATTAATTTGTATTATTTCTAATTAACTATATATAATAATAATTTATATTTAATTAAATTATTTAATGATAATAAATTATAGATTTATAATCAAAATAATAAAATAATGAATATAATTTTATAAATGAAATTAAAGAAAATTAATTGTTGATGATATGAAAAAAAACTTAAAAAATAATAAATATAACTATATTTGAATATATTTTTTATTCATTTATTGTGTAATAATTTAAGATAAAATAAAATGAAGAAATGAAAAGACAATAAAATAAATAAACTAAAAATATACATATTTTTCATTAATTATAAAATAATAAATAAAACTTTAAATGGATTTTTAAAAAATTAATTATTGACAATTTGAATAAAAGAAAAAAAAATAAGAAATATAGATATAACTATATTTGTATACACATTTTTATTCATTAGTAATGTCATAACTTAAGAAAAATAAAAATGAGAAGTGAAAAGACAATAAGGTAAATATAATAAAAATATTAATTATATATAATTTTATAAAATATGTAAATTAATAAAATAAGAAATATGATTTTATAATGGAATTAAAACAATTCATTACTGATAATATTAATAAAAGAGAAAATAAAAATATGAAGTCAAAAGACAATAATGTAAATATAATAAAAAGAGCATACATATTTATTTCATAAAATATATAAATTAATAAAATAATAATTATAATTTTATTATGAAATTAAATAAAATTAATTATTGATATTATGAGGAAAAAAATTGAAATGAATAGTTAAAAAACACTAATCTAAATAAAATAAAAGAGGGAGGGCAAAATGGGAAAAAAGTGGCAAAATAATTTTGCTTATATATATATATATATATATATATATAGATGGGATTACCAAACAAATAATCAATGTAAAATTAATAACGGATTTTAATTGAGATATTTCATGAATATAATTTTAATTAATAAATACCAAATTAATGTAATTATTTTTATTTGTATGGACTTATTCCATTCATTTTATTATCGCAGAGCGAGAAATTCCACTATTCAGGAATTCTTTATTAGATCCAAAGTTTACGTTAAGGGTGAAAATAGCTCGATTTGAATTGGATTTTGGTTATTTTACATTCGGATTTAATTTTTCGTCACTTGGTCCAAATTCCATCCAAATTTATTAAGTACAAAAGAATTGGTATCCAAGCTCAAATCCAATTGATCTGTAAGTCTAACCGTCTAAATTAATATACAAACAAAAATTCAACAAAACTAAATGGCAAAAATTCATAATAATGCCATCAAAAAAGAAAAATCAAAATCAAACATAAGTATTTTAAAGGATATGAAATATAAGTTATTACACAATATAGCAACAATTTAATAGTAAGTCAAGATAAAATATGAAAGCAATACATTTTTCAAGTGTGTTAATGTCACAATTTACCTCTGATATATAGTAGATGCAGTCTGTTAATATTGCAACATCATATAAATATTTGAATTATTATAATTTTATTTTTTTAATTTCTAGTTTTTCTACAAAAAATTATACTCTCTGTCCATCAATATTTGTTACATATTTCATTCTTTGATCGTCCACCAATGTTTGTTATACTTTAAATTTTTTCTTTTATAGCACACACATTTCAATTAAATAATAATAATAAGTGAGACTCAAACTCCATTAACTACACTATTTTACTTAAAGTCAAAACACTACATTAAAATATGTGTCGGGTCCAAATGTAACATACATTTGTGGACGGACTGAGTATTAAATAAATATGAAAGTATCTCATTCGGTCATTCTAAAGACATCAATACTTCACCATTAGAGCATCCATTATGAATGTGTTTTGGGGAAGTTGATGACTTGGAACAGGTAGTGTCATAGTGGAGTAATATTTTGAGATAACATAAAAGTGAAGAGGTAATAAAAATGTTAGCTAAGAGTAAAATGAAGTTGGACCTACCAACTTTATTTGCTTCAAATTACTATCAAACTTTTATATTTTTTCTTTTTATTTTCCATCATTATTATGATTATGGGGTCCATCAAAAAGTTAAATTCAAGATAATATCATAGTGAAAAAAATTGAAAAAATTAAAAAAGTTAATAATATTGAAATAGTTAAAAGGGAAAATGATTTTAAAATACACGAACTTTTGCCGTTTTATTACACGAACTTTAAAAAAATGATTGACAATATACAAACTTTTTAACTTGTAACACCCTAATCTTATATGACTTTAATTTATAAATATTTAATGCGGAAAATAATATTTAATAAATAATAAAATATAAATAAGTGAAATAAAAATTTTTTTTCTTTGACTTAGTAAAAATAAAATCTTTAAACTTAAAATAGTAGTAAATTGAAATAAACTAACAAATTCCTTTTAAAATAACCATAATTGACTTAAGCATAATAATATAGTTTTGCAAGTCAATCAAAATACACATACTTTCAAAGTCTAGCAATCCTTGCAAAAGTACTTAAGATAGAAATACATAACAAAAGTACTTAATATATAAGTGCATAAAGTTTTTCTTAAATATCATGATACGTCATTCGACTTCCCATGCGCCTCCGAACTCAAGTACCTGAAATGTTAATGTGGGGAATGAGCATACAAAAGTATACTCAGTGTGTGATATTATGCAAAAGTTGTCCACGTTAATAAAACGGTAAACACATATGGTCATATAACATAGACTTGATTTCGCACGGTAACATACCAAGGACTATGACGTCCTGGACCCATTTGGCGGGCCCCTGGCGACATAACTTGATTGCGCATGATATCATAACATATGCTTGATTTCGCACTGTGGCATACCAAGGACTGTGACGTCCTGGACCCATTTGGCGGGCCCCTGGTGACATAACATAATTTGCGCATAACATAGAGTGAGAGCAACTTGTAACAACTTTAAATAACGGCCTTGCTACTCACCAACATAGTTTCATATTAACACATACGATCACACATAATATTAAAATGGACAACGATAATCAACGGCATAACTTAAATAGATCACCACACCTTAAACCTTGAACTTGAATATATAATTGAGCAGTTAAAACCTCGTCAAAGTCTTAGTCGCGTCACACCTAGTCACATATTTATCACAATAATTTATAAGGCCTAAAATATAGCTTAAATAATTGAAAATTTTAAATATATATATCTTCAATTCTTTAGGATTTTTAAATTTGTAATCATATTACTTAAATTAGAATATAGATAATAGTATTGTTTTAATAACTTAAATGATACAAAACTATTATTAGATAAGTGAAAATATAAAAATATTTATATAAAATTTTCCAACTTGAGATATTGCATGCTAAAAATCTTTTAAAATGAAATATCGATACATTGATATTAATACATGTATATACTAAAAATAAGTTTATATACTCACTTTAAATCTAATTGAAAATTTTGCAGGAACTTATTATTTTCTCATTCAGTTACCCAATACTTATAATTATTAGTAGCTCACTTATTGTTTAACTAAGCCCACCACTTAATTAGTTAATAGCCCATGAAACCCCAAATTTCCTCACACCCACACTGCTTCTCTTCTTCCTTAGGGTCCATTTGGTAAACATGATATAGGTGAGATGTACTAATTTAATCTCACTATATCATGCATTTGGTAGAAAATTGAATTTTGGGACGACCCGAGATTATAATCTCGGCCCGCCACTGTAGCTATGGATATGGAGGGATTATAATCCCTCCAACCACTAGGTATTATTTTTATCTCATGTCTACAGTAAAAAGTGCATTAACATCAAAATAACATTATACCCTTTACCTTTGTCCTTCACAATCTACATTGGGCAACACACCTCACTTATAAATTCGGCATGATATCCACCCGTTGTTAAAAAGTAGACATGGGTGATACCACATTAGCTTTAAGGACATTATGATATTTGTACTACAAAAAGGCTCCTAAAGATTATTTTAATCTTCCCAACCAAATGAGATATTATTTTTATCTCATAGTTGAAATTTCCTACCAAATGAGAGATGAGATTAATTTTATCACCTCAAATCTCATCCCCCAATATTATTTTAATCTCATCTCACTATATCTCATCTCTCCTACCAAATGGACCCTTCTACGCCTAACAACCAAGAATTTTCGCAGCCATCAACACTCCCTCAACCATTACTTACAAAAACTCGAGAGGCCTATCTCGACTCATCCTAACTCGCTCCTACACTCGAACGCCTCAATCCTCAACTCAGCAAGTGTTGGTCCCGAAAGAGCTAGTTTGGTGTATGGGGGGGGGGCCCCCCGCCCAATACACCAATTCTAATTTTTTAGGTTTTCTTGTTTTTGTTTTTAATAAACAAGGTTTAAGCAATCTTAGAATATAAGAAGGCTTGAATTAGCAAGAAGATTCTTCGTGTCAAGAAGAGTCAACTTAGCTCAAGTATACCTTAAGTGAAAAGTAACAGTTTAATAAGATAAACTTAAACAAGTTAATCTTGATTAATGTTGTGTGCGGAATTCGGTGGTTAATGCTCTTTTGTTGAAAACGTTTTCTTAACCAATATATTAGAGATAAACAAGTTTAATGCAATCTGGAAGAAGATGAATATGAAGTAAAACAGAAAGTAAAGAACGCAAGAGTTAACGTGGTTCGGGAGAAACTTCCCTACGTCCACGGCTCGATCAAAACTAGATCGAAATCAACTAATGTCTCCTTTCTTTTTACTCGTTGAGTACGAGCCACAAGCTTTATCAAAACTAGATAAATACTTGTGATTACACTTCTTCTAGATTGAAAACTACAATCTAAAATAATACAACCTTTGGATCAAAACTAGATCCTAAACTTTGAATAATGTAAGAACAAATTTCCAAAAAGTAATCTTCAACTGATGAACACTCAGAGAATTCGTAGGTGGAGTGTTTAGAATAATGAGAGCTTTGAAGATATTTGAGCAGAGTTTTGGCTTTGATTGCTTGAATTCTCGTTCTTCTTTCTGGAAGTGAAGGTGGTATTTATAGCCTCAATGAAGAAACTATCCGTTGGAGACGATGACCTCTATTTTCAACGCATTAATGGCGGCATTAAATGCATGTCAGAGTTGTTGATGCACGCGCGGCCAAATGAGAGTTGTTACCACCTATCACGCGTTTTCCCAATGTATTGCCATACTGAGAATAATTCACCGTACAGAGATATTTGAAATTCTTGTAGATCATTCCTTAAAACATGCTGTTGATGTGACAACACACTGAGTGGTTGACTTATGACAAATGTAGGTATGTCTGCAGCCCACCATATAAAAACATCTCGCTGTTGTTTGAGCAGATGTTCTTTTTGATTCTTTAGACATTTGAGATACACAGCTAGCTGTTGATTACTAGCTGTATCATCCTTTGTTTGAGTACTCTCTGTTTGAACCTTTTGAGCATTCACTGTTTGGAGTTATGGAGCACTCACTGTGATTTCTTCTTCTGCGTTAAACAGCTCGTTGTTCCTTGATCCTAAGAGCACAACTCACTGTTTCTTTGAAAACATGAGTTCTAGTTATTTGATGTACAGCTAGCTGTTGAAGTCTGTGAGCACTCGCTGCTGTTTGGCATGGTCTCGCTGTCCGAGTGCTTGCAGTTGATTCCACTCGCTGTTTGATCCCCTCTGTTGATAAGCAGCTCGCTGTTGAAGTCTTCGTATGAGCACTCGCTGTTTTCTTTTCTTTTACACCACACAGCTCGCTGTTGAGACCTCACAGCTTGCTGCTGTCTTTTCTTTCTCTAAGAACAGAAAGTAAAGAATGGATAGATAGTGATTTATAATCTATCTGTTCCATTTACATTCGAGTAGTAATTACTGCTAGGATCAAAACATGTAGATCACAAACTAAAGACTAGATTAAAGAAACTACTGACAGCAACCTGTCCTTAAACTAGGAACAAATTCCTGTGTTAAATAAGAGTCTAGCAAAAGACGAACATTTATAATTAATGTGTCCAGGAAGGCCTTTATCAAGAATAATACAGATAGTAAAAACTATACGATCTGCTTCTTTTATATGCAAGCTTGTTCCTTAACAGATGACATTAATTACTAGTCTTTAGAAATCAAGTTTTTTTTTAACTAAGTGTTGTTTCGAATAACATTATCAAAACAATATAAACTTGTGGGGTTCCCAACAGCAAGTCAACACAACTCGTTCAAGACTCGACCCAACAGATACTAATATTTAGGTACAAAAATGCTATGTTTCTCTTTCTAGTTTTATCTAATTTCTGCTCAAAATTTATAGCGCACACACACACACATATATAGAGAGAGAGAGAGCGTAGTAAAGTATAATCTTTATATGGGTGTGTTGTTAAGGCAAGAATTAAGGTTCCATAAAAAAAAACAATTAAATCTTCAGAAATATATTGCAGAAAATTTGATTTTTTTTTAAATGCTACTGCATATTTATAAAATAATTTGCTACTACTGTAAATGAATATAACAAAAATATTTGTATATTTTTAAAGGGACTTTTAATTTCTTTTGTAAGGACATATTTCATAGCTTAAGGAAATTTTCAATAATAAAGTTATTATTTTGTAGAAATGGTTTAAAACTCACCTTAGTCGACCTCTGTGTGATGATGGCTTATGATATGGAGTTTTGTAGATGTTGGCCGAATTTCATTACGAAGCTAATTGAGAAATACAAAAGATTTGAAAGCATTCTTTTGATAAATTAAATATGGAACTTATAATTCATTATGAAAACTTACTTGAAAGATGATGAATTTTTTTTTCCTCTTGAAAATTATGTGCTTGAAAAATTTGTGGTAGAAAATTTGTGGAGATGAATGTTTGTGGATGATTTGTTGAATGTTGATGCAGGCATGTTTTAAAGAGAAAAGAGAAGAAACGATAACATTTCCTTCTCGGCTAAGGCTCAAAATAAAGGTGGATAGCTAGGGAAAATGATGGCCTATGTAGATTTCTATATCTTCTCAAACTAGTTAAAATCTTGTAGAAATCCTGGAAAAGTCAAATGTAAATCCCATAAAAAACGGCCATGTGAAGTTGGTTTGAAATTTGATAAAAGAAGTAATTATTGTTGTACACATAATTCTATCTCCATTTATTTTATATTTACTAGTTTATTTATCTTGTTTAAAATGATTTTTATAATGGTTTAAGAAAATATTTAGAACATCTGTAAATATATATCACCCTAAAATAAATTCACTACTAAACTCTTAATAATTAAAATTATCGTAATTAATAATTAATGAAGTAAAATAATTTAATGAATGGAAAGTGTTTATTAATACTCAAAAACTTGATTTAAATATTTATCTACTAATTAGGGGTGTGACTTATACTATCAGTTCGACAAGAATTTTATTTTATTATTTTTTTTTATTTAAATGATATACTTGAAGATCTCAATTTAAGAAATGTTAAATACGTAACTAGATTCGGGTTGTGACATAACTTACTCAATTTATGACATATAGTCGGCTTTAAGTGAAATTGAAGTTGACATGACATATTTTATCCTACATGGGCGAGACACAACTACACGTCAAATAAAATATGCCATGAATTGTCAATAATTTTTTTAAGTTCGTGTTAGAATTAATAATATGACAAAAGTTCGTGCATTTTAACATCATTGTCCCTATTATGTAAGAAAAATATTATTGTGTCCTCTTTAAAACGTAAAACGACGTCGTATTGTGTCCTACGTGGGCAAGACACAGTTCCACGTCAATGAATTATAATATCCCAACATGTTATTATTTTTATTAGAGTAACCTTAATTCTCATAATATAATATATAATATATATATATATATATATTGATCCAAATCACTTCCTATTTTATATTCAAAAAATCACTTTTTATATGAACTACTTCCTCTTTCTCTTTTTATACATACATATATATACATATATATATATATATATACATATATATATA
>JAPKLX010000001.1:11434183-11474867 GCA_026898415.1 Leonotis leonurus
TTTCGATTATTGATTCGGTTCTACAGTTCCTGAAGCTAGCATTTTGAGGATATTTTTTTAATAATTGATTTCTTAGTGGGGATGGAGGTGTCGCGCCAAGCTTGCCGTTCGGGGTACATCTATGGAACCGTTAATAGGTCTTTATGAAGAGGGTACCCATAATGTGGTTGATATTCCTGAATGCAAAGGTCTCAAATTTACTTGTTCTATATGTAGATATTTCCTTCTCTCGGTTTTGTATACAGAAAGAGTTATAAATTGCGTTGTTATTTGTAATGTTGATGGGTCTTCTTGTTCTGTAGCTCATCATCCGAGCATCAATGCAGCTGTTGACCTACTAAAGAAAGGTGATACTTCATGTTAGGCTAGTATAAATCTCTTATTTACCTTTTTCTATTTGGACGTTACCAGATTATTCTTTTGTGCACTCTTCTCTTGTTCTTTCAGCAATTGCTGAACTGAATATTGAGCCCTATGATGAAGACTATGGAAGGGGTGAATTAAGATATGTTCAGGTGATAAATTTCATGGACATATACACTTATACTTGTAGTTTCTAATTTCTGTCATGTTTATGAATGGGTTTCAAGTTTTGACTCCCCAACACAAAATAAATTAATCATCATATTTTAATCTATTCTTGATTGATGGTCCTAATGTTTTCTTTCATTTCGACAATTTCATTGGTTAGATGGCTGTTACAACATACAACACTTCTCTGCCGGCATCAGAAAGATATAAACATGGTTAGTGCATAATTCATAACAGATTGTGGCCTAGTGGCTAGTTGACAGCTGATAGATTTCATGAAAAAATAACAGGTAAGGTGCAGGTTTCTTTGGTTTGGAATTCAAGAAGTGAGACTTCGCCTAGTTTTGAAAAGTTAAATGCCTTGGCTAATGTAAGATTAGTTCAACTCTTTTCATGGCACTTTGGTGTATAAAAATCTTATCCTCAAGTATTTATGGAGATCCAAATTATAGTATATGTGGAGGAAAGGGGGGCCAAGAAGGGAACTCCATTTGATCCATTCTGTTTGGGCCAACTTTCAGACATCAACAAGCAATGTGAGTTGCTCAAATCTATGAACTGCATAAAGTATTTGATATTCTAACCCTATCAAGTATATTAGAGTTCATGGTATTTGTTGATTTAAATCATTCTGCCATCTACTTCTATTTGACTTTCTAATACAATATTGTATTCAAGCAATATATAGAAGTTATTCTGGATTTCTAAGACCCATTTGTTGATTGCCTATGAGTTGTTCTTGTATTGACTTTGAAGTTAATAATGTAGAATAAGACAGCTTGACAGGACATGTGTCTAGAATTGAGAATTTAGAGGAGTATATTGACTATAACATTTTCAGGGCTATGCTTCGCCTACAAGATAGGGTTCCTTTCTAGATTGGGTAATTTTACAATGTTGGGGTTTTTGTATTCTGTAATCTCTGCTTGCCTGCTTACGGGGCCCGGGTGATGAATCTTTTATTGTTGAAAATTGGATGCGGTTGCAGAGACCAATCAGGTTATGTAGAGACACCCTAAAAGATATTGATCCATGATTGAAAACCCTTTGAGATGATGAGAGAAGTGTCTAAAAAAGTTCAGATCATTTTGACAGCTTGATGTTTCGACTATGACCGAATTAAGTTGTGGAAATATCATGGAATGCAGACTGTTGAAGACACTTGAATATAATTGATCACATTTTTATATGTCTGCACTTATATCTGCTCTATTTATCTTTGACAGACCCATTCTTCTCAATACCAGTGTCTGCATCTAAGGAAGTTATTTGATCCAATCACTTAGTACATGCAGCACAATATTTGGTTTAGTAAACTACTAAGTTTAGGAAATAGGAAGTATTAAGCCATTTTGTCAGAAAATAATAAAGCATGATAATCGATCCCAAACATATAAGCAAACAGCTGCTTGCCATAGACAAGCATATCTCGCCTGCGCTGGTTGTACGTATATATATATATATATATGTATATATATATATATATGTATGTATGCATGTATGTGTGTATGTAAGTATGTATATATATTCATTTATTTAGTGGGTGAAGTTAAAGTGTTCTTGATATCCAAATTCTCTGGCATGCAGGTTATTTTTGGGAACAGATGGAGACATCTTTTAGGGGAGACAGACTTCTGGGAGCATGTTGGAGGAATTGATGTTTCAATATCCCCTTCAAGCTTCGGGCAAGCAAATAGACGGGTTAGGATCTGGATTGAACATTCGTATGATTTCTTAGTTTCAGGAAGATGTTAATCTTACAACCAAATGTGTTTCTTTTTCTTAAATTGCCTGCGATCACTTTGTGCTGCTTAATACCTAGTATGGCTGCCTATAACTTGAGCGACAGATCTAAAAATTTGTTCCTGTGGCAAGTTGGTAACACACATCTTACCTGAAATTTCATATTTCATATTAATTGACCTGTTCCCTGAAAATTTTGCAGGCTTTTGATTCCTTGCTCCGTAAACTACAAAAGTATGTACCTTATGGAGCGTCGGTTGTCGATCTTTATGCTGGTGCTGGGGTGATTGGTTTGTCCTTGGCTGCCACAAGGAAGTGCAGGTGGAACTTCAGATATCTTTTATTTTTTTTTAGTTTAATCAGTAATGAGACAGCATTTTGTTACAAAATTTATTTCTATTAACAGGTCTGTGAGATGTGTGGAGGTGAACAAAGAAGCAAAGTATTCTTTTGAAAAGACAGCTTCTCGGTTACAAATTGACTTGGAGAGCAGCATCAGTTGGCATCAAGCCGATACTTCAAAAGTAAGCGGTGCACTTTATCTTCATTCACTATCCTAATATATGCAACAAACATTTGTACTTTAGTAGCATTACCAACAAATGATGCGGTGTACATAAAATTAAAAGATGAAATCCTAGCACACGTTGCAGCAAATTTGGACTGTTACCCGAGCAGCTTATGAAATCTTTACTTATAAAACTATGACTTATAAAAAATTGTCAGGAACCACATTCTTGGCTCCTGGGATCTGATGTTGTTGTGGTTGACCCTCCAAGGAAAGGACTAGACCCTTCTCTGCTTGTTGCTTTGCAGTCTGTGTCCTCCATGAAGATCAAACATAACAGGTGGGGTTATCATGAAAATTTTGGAGGTTGGTTGGATTAGTACTTGAAAGGAAAGTGAAATTGGAAATTTTGCACTCATTTTTCACATATTATTTCAGTTCTGAGAATGTAAAGATGGAAAAGAGACCATGGATTCTTCGAGAAAGAGAGACGTCTGTGCAAACCAATGGCCAGATGCCTCAAGATGAAAGTCCATCACTGCCTCAAACTCTTATATATATTAGCTGCGGATGGGATAGTTTTAAAAAGGTAATTTCTGTCTATTAGATATTTAAAGTGATTGTAATCAGAGCTTCAACATTACTAAACCAAGTTCTAATTAAATATTTTCGAAATTTTATCAGCACCTTTAGTTGTTGGCTTTGGCAAATTGTCAATTTTATTTTTAGCTTACAATCCTGCATTTTACATACAGGATTGCATATCTCTGCTGTCTAGTAAGGCATGGCATCTGGACAAGGCCCATGGTTTTAATTTTTTCCCTGGAACACAAAGGTCTCTCTCTCTCTCTCACACACATAGAGGCATAGAAATATGTGTGGTGATTTTCTCACTCGTGAACTACCCGACCATATCACTAGCGTGAAAAACCTTTTTGAAATTGCAATGTGTTGCCTTCTTCCTGACATATCAAGAAAAGTAATTATAATAATAATATTAACTTGAAAGGAAACAGATGCTTGTTATGTCATCTACTGGCAGATATTAAGAATATATATTGCAAGAGAGTTTTGGAGCATGCTCAAATGTGGAAATCGGAGATGGTCTATGTGTATATTGATTTGAGCTTGTCTAAGAGATCTGATACGAGTACGTAGGTGGTAAATACCAGTTCATATGAGGTCACGTGCAAAATCTGAATATGTGATGATGATAACTGCTTTTGTAAGTGAGTTATCTTGTGAACAGTGACTAATCGAGCATGACATCCTTACATGGTGCAGTATTGAGGTCTTGGCCGTGTTCAAAAGAAGCTCTGGGGTAAAGATAAAGAAGAAAAAGTCTGGGAAAAAGAAAAGACTGGCTTGAGGAGCACTTTACATCCATATTTGTGATCCAGACAAATTTTGGAGTTGAATGAGCATTAGATGACAACGATTTCAATCTTATCTTATTGTAGCTGCTGTTTTGTGCAATATTGTATAAACATATTGATTCAAAGAGATGAGATGAATTACAAATGATGTACAAATAACAATTATATCGTGATAAACAATCTACACCCCTTTGTGTATCATCTTATCACGAGTCCAAAAAATGAAAGGATTATGCAGCAAAGTTATGGGAAAATTTAGAGAAGAATTGGATGTATCTGGAAAGTGAATGAGCTATTGTGTTGGAGATCACTGTCCCCTTCTATGTCCAGTGGACTTATCCAGTTCAGGAAAGGCACTCAAAATGTAAGGCACTCAAAATGTTGTGGGCTCTCAAGTCGTGCCTTGTCAAAATTCCCTCATCATCATCATTATTATTATTATTATTTCTTATTATGGCGACAGAACTTGAAGAAAGTGCTTGATTTTCTTCGAGCAGAGGCCGCTGTGTTCAGTTCAGGCCATCTTCTTATTGTCTTGGTATACTTGCTGCTTCAGCTTCTGTAAGCTTGTTGAAATCCTTCATCAGGACAGTGGCCGAAGCAGAGTTCTTGGAAAAGGCTTGCTCGAGTCAGCTATCAGTTCACAATTGCAAGAAAAGTAAGTTCCTCTTTGGAATATATAACATGTGGATTTACGCAACGCACAGATCATTCTTTGTCGGAAACTTGTCTTTATATAATCAATCCAATATATTAGAATGCGAAATATTACACTCAGATATGTGCGAATCGATAATTGAAGTTTGAGAATTCTATATATCAGTCCATATTCATTAAACTAGAATATGGAGGATATTGTTGATAATTATGTATAACCATCAGAAAACATTAGTTCATGATTGAAGTAAACATGAAATATTTGCTTGGGATGACAGCTATAATAATGATTTCTAATTAGATAAATTCTACTTGTTGTCTAATGACAACTTTATGTGACGTCCAACAAGTGTGTCCTGACTCGGCGAGACTACAGTGATAGTAATTTTCGAAAACTCTATAAATGATCCACAGAAGATAACATTATCGGCACGGTGGGACAGAAAACCAAGAGTGAGCAAGAACCGAAAATGAGGGCGAGACGAATGAGAAACAACATAATTTCAAGAGCGAATAAAATCGAGTGACGAGATAGGAGATAGGTACAAATTAAAAATTAAATATATTTAATAAATATTCAAAATTTTATAAAAGATTAACTAATTATTAAACAAAATAATGAAATTTAATCTTAAATGGCCCCATTCAATTTAACAAATTTTCGTCTTATAAAATTTAATCCTAATTATCCCTTCGTCTTTGTTTTTATTCTGATTTGGATTAAATTTTATGGGTTAAAGTCTATTTATAAATCAAAATAAATAAATAGTCTTATATCTCAAAAGAAAAAAACGAAAAAGTAAACAAAATTTTAATATTCGTTAAAATCCCAATATTTTATAGTGAACAATGAGATATTTTTTATTAAAAAAAAAAAAGTAAAGACAATACTCCATTAACTACTACAAAATAACATGTTTGAAACTCAATAACTCCTTATTATCCTCTATTGTGATCTCCCCAAACTCGACCTTAACAACGGTTTTAATTTTTAAATTTAACTTAAACAATAAAAAGGAATGAATAAAAAAACGTTTTTATATGTGTATCCTAAATATACACTTCTATTGCTACGTGTCAAACCAAAACCATAATAAATCGAAACTGATTTCTAAATCTCGAACCACAAAAAAGCACAAAGATAAAAAGTTTCAATCGAAGGTAGTGGACAAATTGCAATCTTCTTCTCCAATGGGATGCAAAGCTTAGTGTAATTTTCACTATTTAAGGTTCGAGACTTTAGGCTTTTTGATGTGTACAATAATATAATGTAATGTCCCAAAACCTATGGGCTTAAAGCTGTCAAGTTTTGGCTAAGTCCCATGTTTATAATTTAATAATTTTTAATAAATGGTAAGCCTACACGATTATGAGTCTATGAGAGCGATATTCGAATTATATTATGTGGAA
The DNA here is from genome assembly GCA_026898415.1 of Leonotis leonurus. Classification (NCBI taxonomy): domain Eukaryota; kingdom Viridiplantae; phylum Streptophyta; class Magnoliopsida; order Lamiales; family Lamiaceae; genus Leonotis; species Leonotis leonurus. The sequence goes on from JAPKLX010000001.1 coordinate 11,440,409, forward strand.
AAGGTGACGAAAATTCAAGGGCATATCCCATGATTCCCATCAACTAATTAGTTAGTGGAGATGCCATGCCATGCCATGCACTGCAACCCATAAACCTTTTGAATTGCTATAAATTAAAACAATCATTTGATCATTAATTTACTTATTATATCGAAAAAATAATCTAAAACTTCTACTTTGTAGGGTTAAATCTAATCTGCATGGAAAAAAGAGTGACCTTTCCTGTAGAGACTGATTGATTAATTATCTACTACTACTTCCGTCCAGTTAAATGCGGTCATAAGTGATCAGACACCGAGATTAAAAAATACAGTTTTATATCTAAAAAAAAGGTAGAAGCAATGTATTTTAAAGATAATCTTTTTTCTCTTTTAGAATAGTGAACACGTTTAATGGGATGACCTAATAAGAAAACGTGAACACTTTTTAACGGGATGGACGGACGGAATCCTATTTCACTTATCTTATCTATACTGATTTGCTCGGTTTTATAATGTTTATATATTAGGTACAAAGGCAACAATTCTATGATAAAATACTTCAACATTTCTTTGTCAACAAATATACATGTATTGACTAACCGTTGATGATATACTAGTAAAAGATATTACATCTATGCTAACTTTGTTTTATATTGTTAAATAATTCATGTAATGATATATCCAAATTATTAATGTTAATATAGACATGCACAATATACTTTGATAATAATTTTAAAAGATTTTCCGTCCCATTATTGTTTGTTGGTGTTTTTTGTACATGTAAATTAATATAATAGTGTAAATGATAAAAATGTGGTACTATTCACAAAATTTAAAATATTATTTTTTGCTATTTTTAAAAATAAATTAATAATGATAATACAATCTAAAAAGAAATATTAATTAATAGCGAAGAAAGAGAATGTAAATAATAATGTAATATGTATGTAATGCACTAAAATTACTTACTTTGTCGTCGTTAGTTTGTGGTCGTTGTTTCATCATGAGTGAGACACATTGTGAAATAGGATATAAATAACGATGCATTGGACACAGAGAATGACAACCCAATTTCTCCTCATGATCACAAACTCAATGTATAGAATATAACCTCACGATGTATAAACCCAAGTGTATACATTAAATCACGAAATAATGAATGCATATTTCTTCTCTCTTGTTGCGTATATTATCTCATCACAAGGAGGCGTCCAGCCCCTTTATACAGATGTTCTTGTTGAGATAAATCCATTTGGATAGACTTATTTGGATTTAAATTGAAGCTTCAAACGTTGTCAATAGATTAGTCTTTATTTCAGGAGTTAATCGGTAATAAATATCCTATTATTTGAAAGATATATTTTGTTAAATTCTAGCATATATCTTCCCTGAAATTTCTCTAACAAAATCTCACTTGAATAATAAATTGCCAAAAACATAGAGTATCAAACACTCACATGGACTCTGTCCACTTGACAATAATAAAATAAATTATTAATTTACAATTTGTATGCATTAATTAGTCCAAGGAAGTAAGGATCGATTAGTAATGCCAAATGTCACGAATGCAATTCACCATGTATGGTTTTTAAAAGAATTATATTGCTTACCCATAAAAATTAGTATACAGAAAGGATGAACGATTCTATTTTATTCTTAATTGGAAAAGAAATATTTATAAATGTAACACGTATGTTCTTACAGTGTTAAAGTTGTTAATTAATAATGGTAATAATTATTATAGCGTGTTTGAAGGTTATTTAATTTGAGATTGACCGATCGACTTAATTTGCAATATCATATATTTATCTTTAGTTTATGTATGTATATATAATAGTGACGTGTTGCGCCTATAGTTGACTCATTAATGATAAAAAAGAATATCTCCCATATGAATTAAACTTGATCAAGTTCATAAAAGAATAACTCCGATATATATTGACTATAACATTAATAATTTTCTGGTAAGTCTATTTTCTGAAAAGTATTATAAGTAGTATTTGCTAGCTACTAATATATTTATTTTTTCTCAATATTGAAATTAACAAATAAATAATTGCTGAAATTCATTTATCGAATTAATGAGGTTTCAATTCTGATCTTTTATATATATTTATATGTTGATTCCATGCACATTTACGTTGGGGAAACCGAGTAGCTCATGAATTAACTTTGTTTAACTAATGTTGGAAATGGAAAGCATAGTTGTATATATTTTTGGGCGGTGTTTATTTTGCAAGATAAAGATGATTGATTTAAATTAATTTAATATCTATTTTGATGGATAAATAATAGATTACTTAATTTTAAACTAATTTAATAATTTGTGTGAAGAAAAATGCTCGGCCTGACCATGTGCATTGGGAATATTGATAGGAATTCTAATAAATATATAGATATATTTGTGTGAAGAAAAATGCTCATATTCCTTACAAGATTATGTTTTAAAATTAAAAGATTATACTCTTATGACACATACATGGAATATTATGAAAGTGTAAAATGATAATAATTTCTATATTATATTTATTTGTTATAATTATAAAATAAAGTATGTAGAAAGATAAGAAGAAAAAAACTTGAACTTTAAAAGTAAGGTTGTGTATTGTTTAAAAGAGGAATAAATTTATCATTCCAATAGATAATAAATTCAAGTACTCTCACTTTTAAATTTCTTTTTTTTTTCCACAATCTGCAAGTCAATATTTTAACATATATTCTTTTTCCAACTCACTCTGAAAAATAATAATATTATTACTCTAAATTTAAATTTATACATCTAAAATACACAACCTAAATTTTAGAAGTTTAATATTGCACCTTTACATTTAAAGTGAAACGAGGATGCATAAAACGTGAAAATGAGAAAAAAAATATTTTTTATTTAAAAAATAAATTATATTAAATTTAAATTATAAAGTCTCAGGAGAATTTAAATCTCATAACTATTGCCTCAAATATTAATCTCATATCACTAGGCTAACACATAGATATGTATAAGAAACATCTCATTTTGTTTCATTATTATTTTCATATATACAAGAAAAAGAAAAGTGAAAAGACAAAAAAGTGTTAGACTGCATTATATTTAAAAAGTTAATTATATTTTTTATATATATACAATATATTGAGAGATATTTATTATATAAAAAAGTGGAACACATTAAATATGTGAGGTGATAGTATAATAATAAAATAATAAAAGAAAAGGGAAATGAAAAGAGAATAGAGGTTAGTTTATTTAGTTGAGCAACTATGATGTTCCATTGGCCATGAAAAGGCGCTTTACATCTCTCCATTTAAATATTCTTCGTCTCTCTCAACATTCCCCATTTTCAATACTCACTCATTCACTCGCTCACTCACTCACTCACCTCTCTTTTTGTTTAAAAAATGCCCAGCAACTTACGCTCCTCCACTCTCCACTCTCCAGAGTCCAGAGAGAGAGATGAAATCCATATAGTATAATACTCCTACTCCTACTATATACAAATTCATTAAATAATCAACTCTGCTTTCCCGAAATCGACGATCAAATATGTTCGTCTTTTGCCATTTTTGAGAGAAATTAAAAAAAATCCCAAGTATTCTAATCCCTTGAGCTAATGGAAGGGTCCCATTAATTGAGGAATCCAACCCAACCCAACCCCTCTTCTTGCATTACTATATAACCTCTTATTGCATCAATGCTCGCACCCCTTTTTTCTTTATTTTCCATTTTGTTTTTGCCTCATTCTTTCTGTATATTAAAGTTGGCCTTCTTTCTCTTATCTCCATAAGTAGGGTTCTCCTCTGCACCCTTACTTCTGCTTTGCTTTTCTCATGAAGCTCCTCACAGTTCAATTTTGGTGAGTCTTCTTTTTTAGCCTAATTTTTATTTATTTAATATCTTACTCGTTCATGATCGTTATGTTTCTATCTCCATGTTTTTTTAAATGTTACTACTATTTTGTTCATATTTGGATGTATATGAATTTAAATGTATTATTCAGTTTGGTAATTTATTTAATGTTTTTGGGTGTTAGAGAAACGAAGATAAGAGAGAAGCCATTACTGGGAAGAAGCTTTTCTGTATTTTCTCAAAGTGCAGCACTAATTACAATTAAATCTATACTAACTTGGCTGTAACTACGTCTAGATACATAACAGTACAAAAACATAGCTTAACTAACTATGTGCTAGCTATTTACACTATGCTAACCACCTATATTCCAATATTGGAGAGTGGAGACTTTAATGAGCTTTCCTCTGTTATGACTCATGAAGAATGGTTCTTTGATAAACACTGTTTTAGTAAATCACTAATCAAATTTGAGTAGTTTATTAAAAAATTCATATCTTGGGATCACTTTTTTAGTGCAGTTTGATTGATTGATGCTTTCAGTTTCCTTCCGCTAGAGTTATGTTTGTGTGATAGCCTATTAGCCTGAAAAAGAAAAACCCTTACTTATGCAATTTTTAGAGGATTGTTTTCCTTTTTTGAGGGGTTGTTTTGATGACTTGCTCCATGGTTTATTTATGTAATACTACTGGTTTTGTTAATGTCGACCTCTCAATTCTTCTACTGTATTAGTCTGGTAGTTAGTATATGTTTAAATTATGATATGATGATGTCAATCTCTCTATTGTTCAAATGTGCAGCTCGATTTCAGATGCTGCAATTTTTGGTATGATAATGGTTATGCATTTGAGTACTTGCCTTTCTTTTACAGTAAATAGATGAAGATTTGGAGGATTATTGGCTTTGGAAATCTTAAATCAATGCTTGAAAGAAATAGCATAGCTGAAGAAGAAGAAGAAGGGGGGTTTGAGAGTACTAAAACAAACTGGCTGGTACAGCAAGGTGATTTTCGTACTGATTTTAGTGAGAACAACTGGATCGTTCTTGATATCCCGGCCTTGAAAACGGAGAGGATGTCCGAGAACAATGAGATAACGGCTGAGAGCGAAAGACAACCTCAGGATGCAGATTATTCGCTAAGCTACGAGCTCGAGTGCCTAATATTTGCTAGGCTTGCAAGGTCAGAGTATTGGAAGCTATGCTTTGTGAACAAGAGATGTTTGGCTCTTCTAAAGAGTGGTGTGCTTTACAAGATCAGGAAGGAAATAGGGTGCTTAGAGCCTTCGGTTTTCATGTTTGCAAGCGGTGAGAGCAGTTGGTGGGCGTTTGATCGCGAATTCAAGTCTCGTTGGAAGCTCCCTGTCGTGCCATCGGATCCTTGCTTTGCCTCGGGTGATAAGGAATCACTCTGTGCCGGCACTCACCTCCTTGTCTCTGGAAGAGAGATAGATGGCCTAGTCGTGTGGAGGTACGATCTGGCTGAGAACGCGTGGCACAAGGGCCCGCACATGATCAACCCTCGGTGCTTGTTTGCCTCAGCAACGTGTGGAGACTGGGCCTATGTGGCTGGAGGGATGGGGGCAGCATCAAGAAACGAGGTCTACGACACGGCTGAGAAGTACAACCCGGATAACGGGACATGGGAGCCACTCCCGAGGATGAAGAAGAGGCGGAAGTTGTGCGCGGGATTCTACATGGACGATAAATTCTATGTTATTGGAGGTAGAAACGAAGATGGAGAGCTAACATGTGGTGAATTCTTCGACGAAAAGAGAAACAAATGGGAGGTGATAGCCGATATGGTGAAGGACGATCCTGTGCAGTCCTCTCACTCGCCTCCGCTCCTAGCAGTCGTGAACAACAAGCTCTACTCATTGGAGGCTTCTTCAAACCAGCTGAAGGTGTACATGAAGCAGACGAACACGTGGAAACAGTTGGGACGGGTGCCAGTGAGGGCCGACTATCATCTAGGATGGGGAGTCGCGTTCAAGTCTCTCGGGAACGAGCTTTTGGTGATAGGTGCATCTGCAGATTCATGTACGGGTAACTATATGGCAATATACACGTGCAGCCCAGACTTAGAGTCCGGGAGGCTGCAGTGGAAGCTGGTCGAGAGCGGCCGGAATCGACTCAGCCACTTCATATTGAACTGTTCTGTTATGGTAGCTTGAATTCCAAGTACTAGGTTCTATATATATTGTAATGTAATTAGTTTTAACTTTAATCTCTCTTCTTCACAATCCACTCTGTTGTTTACTTTACTCATCTGGTTTTGCTGAGAAATATAACCTCACATGAGTTTTTATGATCCCAAAATGTGATGATAATTTATTTCAAAGAAGAAACAAGTAACTTACACAATACAACAAGATGCAGCATTAATAAAATCAGACAACATTGCAAGTAAAAATGAACACTACTTGGCCAACTTATCTCCACAAGTATTGAAGTCACATACAGAACTGTGGCCTAAAACCTAACAGATTCACCCTTTAAAACAAACACTAACAACATACAACAATGGTCATGCCATCCATTACGTATGGCCGGAAACGAACCGCATTCATCGTATCTTTGCCTATGCGATCTGAACAAGAACACGATGCCAAGATGTGTTCAATATCCCTCTCAAGTTCCATATGCATTCTACATTTTCCGGCTGGATGTTCCCTGTTATATCAACCTGCAGGTTATTTATTCAACGAATACGTACGCAGTTAGTGAAGACATAGACTCAAATACATCTTTCTATTTTTGTAAGCAAATGTTACCAATGAAACTACATATTTTGCAAGAAGAAAGTTGAACATACAGCTTTTGCAACTATCTCAGTGCTTTCCGGGATGTACGTTTCAGCCTCGAAAAGTACCCATGCCCATTTATCACTACTTTGATCATCCGAAATGTATGGACTGCTGGTTTTCTGAGATCTGGAGGCTTCTAACCATGTTTTGCCACCATCAATTGAAACGTCTACCCTTTCAATGCCTCGCCCGCCTCCTGTGACTGCATAGCCCTTCACACTTACCTGAGAATCAATGTGTACGTACATAAGCTATTTTAGATTGAGAAGACAGCATGAACAATTATGAAAGCCTACATAGAATAACCATAAAAATGAGAACCACCTTTCCAGGCTTTATGCAGTTTACTTCATCCAGAGAACATATAGCACTCTGCAGCACCACATTATTCAAGCAAGAGTCACTAACGGATCATCATAATTCGAGTTGATCTAAATGAAAATAAAGCTATTTCCACCAAAACCATTCTTGCTATGTTGCATACATACAAGAACACACCCTTAAAAAAGGAAGAAAAAGAGACTAGTAAGTAGTAAGTAAAAAAATACTAGTCTATAGGTTAGTAAACAGAGAGATACCTGAACGGGAAAATCCATTTGTGGACGCCTTGTAGACCAATTGATATTGTCCCAATCAACCGAAGGCGGGAACATTTTGTAATCCTTTTGCATGAAGAATCCCTTCAGAGAAGCAGATTCAAGTCATATAGCAGACTGATTAATCACAGTGGAGAGTTATGGACAAGATGTTACCTGACATTCTTCAGCAATGATGTTGATGGAATCGAGCCATTTAACAGAACGAGCACCAATAACTCCGGGTACAACCACACGTAGAGGATATCCATGATCCCTGTTAAGAGTCTTTTTTGTGTATCAAATCCAAAAATAAAGATTAGATATAGAAGCAAAATCAGACAAAATCTTTACAAGGAATTTACGAACAAGAAAAGCTCATTAACTTATTCATTTCTGAAAGAATTCAGTCAAAGATCAAATGCTGTAACTCTCAGTTGATGACACAGAAGTTCTAGGAAAAATAGATCTTTTGCATGTTCATTCATTTTAGAATGATTATGTTAAATTACATTCAAGGATTCAATTGATAAGAGGGAGGAGGGAGAACTAATGAGAAGAAAACTGATAAAAACACAAGGGAAAAGATCTTACAACCCTTTTCCTACAAAATAGTCATAATGCTATTGTAGTGAAAAGTTCTCATACCAGACAAGTTATAATCAGTCAATGACATATGATCATAAGCTATTTAATTTAAAAAGGAGTACGTGTAAACATTACCTCTCCATTCATCTCATAAGCTAGTAAGACATCAGCCTCAGGGTTTGTGGCCTGACTCAATGGAATTGATGCTTTGTAAGGGCCTCCATTCTCTTCCTGTAACATATAAAGCCACGCGGGTGAGACTTCCTCCGAGAGAGAAAATAAATGATATGGTGGGGAAAGAAAGGCAGAAATAGTTCACCTTACACTTGTCAATGCTTACAAATTCCACATGTTTTCCTCCAAGTGGTGATATGCGTGAGAACTTGGGAATTCCAATCAGTTCAAGAACATCTGCTAATTTGGCTCCACCCCAAACAGCTGCAGAAGAATATTCAATGAGATGAAAGGCATATAACACGACGCTGAAATCTCAGAAACAAACAAACAATTGACAGATTTCAGCACATTTTGCACTCCATTGTTGCATCATGGACATATTTAAGAAAGCAGAAAGCAGAAATGACAGCAATCCAGAAGTTCAAACAAGCAACAGCTTGACATGGCTCACTTTTGGCACAAGTTTAAGTCTAACATGAAATGTTCCAAGTTATCATCATGTGGAGCTATTTTCTTGAAAAACCATGAGCTTGTCTAAAATGAGCAAGCTCTATCTCAGACAGTAAGTACGGGTATTAACTATTAACTATATGGAATTTCTAATATCCTACAATGCAAAGCACATGATTCCTCTGATTACACAAAAATCATTGGAACTTATCATTCTACAACAGAAACAGTAGACTAGCTAGTAGTAAGAGTGACACTGATTTAGTTTGGGTATGGTTATTACGAATATGGACTAACCATTTCCTATGGCCCCAATATCCCATCCAACTCCTTTCACCTTTCGAGTTTTGCTCATGGCAGTCCTCCTATTACCAGCACACTGGAAATATAGCAATGCATGGACCATTAATTTCAGAGAAAAGAGAAATAGCTTTCAAGTTATGAGGTCAATGTTCAGTTAAGAAAAGAGCAAAAGGCAACCACTATAATTTAAAACATTTATCTATTAGCTACCTAATAAAATACTAGTCAAACTTCTCAGACATGTTTTCTTTGCTTCAGACAACCTACTAATGTTCAAGATCTGTAATTCATACTATTGTAGAATTTCGGACCACAGCTACTCCTCTCTAAACACTTCAATCCAAGGTAAATGAATTAAGAAACTGTAAATATACCTGCAGTGTTGCGGTAACAGCATATTTTGGGAGCTTCCTGTCATTTACAAGACATTGAAACACATGCACCGTCACTTTAAAACAAAGCATATAAAAGGAATTGAGTAAGCATACAAGTTATTTGCACTCACAATATTTCTTTCATGTGAAGCTCTGTAGCATCTTCAACCAATCTCATGATAGAAACACTATATCTGCTCAAGTAAACGGAGTTTCAGACAGCAGCGCTCTCTCTCTGTCTCTCACAATTCAATTTCACAAACTAAAGAAAAGCTGTAATACAAAGCGAGCGAAAAGGGTAAATTAAACATGTTAATTACTTGTCGATGTCCTGGACGATTGGAACTGGGCCATGATTCCTCTTGTAGAAAAACTCAACTGGCGTCACATAAGATGAAGCTAAAACAGAACGATGCGGCTCCGCATTGAAGGGCTCCTGCCCACATATAAAAATTAACACGTGCGCAAAGATGAATACGTTTGATGAGGGGGCGAACCTTAGAATTAACGAGGAGAGAAGGGTGGCGACGAGGTTCCTGGGCATAATCGAAGGGAGCAGTTAGTCCCGGCATTTCTCAATGACGCAGAGAAAGATTAATGTTGAAGGACGTTTGATTTGAGGAGGAAATTAAAAGAGGACGAAGGAATCTAAAAGGAGGAACTCCCATGCAATGCCATCCCATCCCATCCCATCCCCAGGACCAGGAGTTTATTGTGGACGAAGGCTTAGTTTCATTTTGCGGTCCTATTTATTCTTCACATGTATCATGTATCACTATTACTATGTCTCAACCATATTTTATATCTAATGCCATTCATTTTTTCAGTTTTATGCTCCTTATAATTAAATTTTAATTTATTTTTTTATTATTCAATTTCAATTTTATAGGTTTTAGTTTAATTATATACATATATATTTATTAATAAGATTCATTCAAAATAATTGTATAAATTTTTTTAAAATGTTTTTTTAAATAATTACTAATTATATTTCATTATATTATAAAAAATATTAATTAAAATAGTATATTTAGTTGTGAAACATGTAGCGTAGGGCACAAAAGTGGATGCTTAAATCTCATCCAATTCTATATGCACATTTTTAGATGTTCCACCCAACAAATACTTTTAGCAGTTTATTTTGTAAAGAATATTCCACTAATATTGATTTGTTTTCAAAAATGATAAAATGTACTATCTCCGTCCCACTAACATTATTCATGTTTTCTTTTTGAGTCTCACTAAAATTGGTCACTTATCCAAAAAACAATGCCTTTAAAATACATCACTCATACTTTATTCAAACACAACACTTTATTTTTTTAATCTCGGTTCCAATTCCCTTATGGTTACTTTTAGCGAAACGGATGGAGTAACTCTTTAAAAGGTGTCGACCTATCACCTTTTAATCTTCTATAATAATCTTTTATTTTACGTGTACAGAAGAAACAATTCACTTTTAACACAGAAAGCTATGAATAAGTCGTTGATAGTTATTTATCGATTATGTAATTGAAGGCGTTGGATTCCCATATCACTTTAACCCAATTGAAGGCGTCGGATCTGGGCAGGCCCAACTCAACTTGTTCGGCTTCTGCACAATATTAAATGTACAATTGAAGGTGTTTAATTATTTACCTTCTCTTCTTTATATTTCTTAAATTAATTTTTTCTTTTGAATTTAATCATCACTAGATACATAATTTAAATTTTGCATTACTTGTATATAATTATTTTTTAGTGTACGGTCTACAAAGCTCGTCGTACTTGTAATAAGAATTTAGAACTGAAAATAGTGTAATAATAAAAAGAAAAGGAAATAGAGAATGCATCTGACCTGGAAAAATGATGGATAAATCTTAAGAGTGAATCTAGTCTAGCTTATAGCTAAAAGGAGTAAAGACAAAATGAGAAATTGTTCACATCAGCAGTTAACAAAATACAAGAGCGATCTGACTCAAACTCTATTAACGTACTTATGTTTATTGTAATAAAGTGTTCCACTAATATTGTAATAAAATGTTGGAAAATAGAAAAAGTTTAGTAGTCTAATAGAAAGCATCGCCATCAGCATCACTGCATCAGCATCGTCAAAGAGGTAGTCGTGTAGTCCAAATCAGCACCACATACAAAAATTGTGCTTTTACGTCATCTATGATTACTATATTCACATCAATATATCTTTAAAGGTGCCTAATCACTAAAAATGATTATTACTCCCAAAATGTCACGTCTGGTGAGAAGGAGTGTGCCAACAATACTACGATATTCTGTTGCATCAGAGAGAGGAGCACCATGTTGTTATGAGAAGCGAGGGAGGGCAGGTGATTGTGGAAGGTTACGGGGAAAAAAGAATGAATAACTAGGAAATGAAGACACGAAAAAAATGTTTGTAGATAGTATTGTTGCAGAAGAGAAAATGAACTCAAAAGGAAAGGAGGTGGAAGCTGAAGGTGTGGAAGTTGCTTGTACTTGTATTGCAAGAGTGAGTGAGATATATTTGGGTGGAAAAGTTGTTTTTGAGTGTTAATATCCACTAAATAACTTTATATTTTAATTAGATACAAATTTTAATAATTTCTTTGACTAAACGCGTAAGAAGTTTGAATTTTATATAGATATTTGAATTTAATTGATTTGTTATTAATGTATAGTAAGTAAAAATTAAATATCATGTGAATATTTTAAATTAAAGTAACTTGAATGATTAAAAATTGAAAAAGTAATTATTAAAAGTAAAAATTTTAAATGAAAATTATTTTATATATAGACTAATATATTGAAGTGAAAAATTATTTTGTGAACTGATCATATCACCAATTAAAGTTATTGATTATGAATTATAATAATTAGTTAATAAAAATCAAATAGCTTAAATAAATTAGAAACTAAATGATCTAGCACTACTGTTATGATGATAGTTTATGTGCTTTCATAAGTATTGGACAGATCATTTGTAAGTGTGACAACCTACATATTATTCACAATTGTGACTATTACTACGAAAGTCATTGAAGATAAAATTTATGTAATAATTATTTTTAAAAAACCCATAAATTATAATTAGAAAAAACAATGTAGTATATTTATGTAATTAACTACTCTCAAACTAACATTAAAAAAATTCAAAATATAAGATGCTTTTATTTAGGGTTCAAAGAAAATAATTTGCAATAGAATCTTAAGGAAACACACCCCGGCGTCATCGATTAAGGAAGAAAATGAGGGCTGTTGTTTCTTCTAATGATCTGATTCTTGCAAGAAAAGGAATTCTTGCTTCATTGGGTATTATCTCTCATCCAATTTCTCTCTTCTCTTCAAATCTTCATTGTTATAGGCGTTCTTCATCTAAGGTTCCCACAATCGATTTCAGCTCTGTTAAAGATTTGAATGATGCAATTCACTTGTTTAATTCAATGTTGAGGATGCGCCCGCAGCCTTCTGTTCCGGCCTACAACAAACTCTTGAGTGTTACTGTAACAATGAAGCATTATTCCATTGCCCTCTATATGTTCGACGAAATGCGTCGAGTGGCTTTCTCTGTCAATGATTACACTTTGAATATTGCGATTAATTGTTGTTGCATTCTGAAATGTGTAGACTTGGGTTTTGCTATAATGGGAATCCTTTTTAAGAGTGGTTATCAACCGGATGTTACCACATTCAACACTCTACTTAAAGGTCTTGTTTTAGATGATAAGGTCGATGATGCAAGAAAATTGTTCGAAAAGATTCTTGATTTGGGCATATGCGAGCCTGATGATGTCATGATTCTAACCATTGTAGACGGTCTCCGCAAATCTGGCTATTTTGTTGCAGCCTATGATTTTCTTTGTAGATCAGAAAGAAGTGGATGGAGACCCGACGTAATGCCATATAACGCATTACTTGATGGGTTATGCAAAGTTGGAATGGTTGATGATGCTTTCCAGCTCCTGTATGAGATGGTTGGTAAGGGTGTTTCGCCTAATGATGTCACGTATAATTTGATGATTCATGGGCTGTGTGGTGTTGGCAGACATAAGGATGTTGGAGACTTGTTAAACGGAATGGTTAATTCTAACATGTCTTTGGGTGTTGTAACTTTTAGTATATTGATCGATATGTTTTGTAGAAACGGAAAGATGAAGGAGGCGGAGGATATGCTGGAATATATGAGGCAACAATATATTTTTCCGAATGTTGTCACTTATAATACGCTAATACATGGGTACTGTTTGCAAGGGGAAATGGATAGAGCAAAACAAGTATTTGATTCCCTATCAAATTTGGACATCAGACCAGATATTGTTAGCTATAACAGCTTAATCAATGGATACATCATGAATGAACGTTTGGATGAAGCTTGGATTCTTTTCCTTGAAGTCTCTTATAAAGGTTTGGAGCACGATACATGTACTTATAATACTATGCTGCATGGATTGTTTAGTAAGGATAGGTTTGCTGATGGTTGGAAGTTTTTCAAGGATATGGAAGCTCGAGGAGTATGCCCTAACATCTTTACTTATAATATACTATTGGATGGGTTGTGCAGGAATGGGGAAATTAATGAAGCTATTCCATTATTACGCATGATTGAAGTGAAAGGGTTGAATCCTAGTATAGTCACTTATGGAACTCTTATCAATGGATTATGCAATCACGGAAAGCTTGATGTTGCAAGATATCTTTTCGACCAACTTAAGAAGCCTGATATCATTTGTTATAGCAGCTTAATAAATGCATACTGCAGTAAGGGAAGAGTAGGTGAAGCTTGGCTTCTTTTCCTTGAAGTTCCTTCTAAAGGACTGACATATGATACATATATTTATAATGTCATGATACATGGATTGCTTAGTAAAGATAGATTTGCTAATGGGTGGAAGCTTTTCGAGGATATGGAAGCTCGAGAAGTATGCCCTAACATCTTTACTTATAATATATTATTGGACGGGTTGTGCAGGAATGGGGAGATTGCTGAAGCATTTTCATTACTACGCATGATTGAAGTGAAAGGAGTTAGTCCTGATATAGTCACATATGGTTCTCTTGTAAATGGATTATGCAAAAACCAACAACTTGATGTTGCAATAGATCTATTCAACCAACTTCCTTCTAGAGGTGTGCAACCTGATGTTCAGATATATAACATGATCATTGGTGCACTTTGTGAAGAAGGTAGTATGGAGGAGGCAGAACTTTTTCTTGTAGATATGGAGAATCGTGGTTGTGCACCCAATGGCGTGACATACAACATTATTATCCGAGGTTTGCTAAAGAAAAATGCACTTCACAAAGCCATACTACTCATTGAAGAAATGCATGAAAGGGGGTTCGCAGATTCTGCCACTTTCTCGATGTTACTCGATCGAGTTAGAGAACTGAGTGAAGATCATTTTCTTCTGAAATTGATGAAGGATGTGTTTCCCAGTGAATTTCTGTCAAGTGAACTTGAGCATCGTGGCTGATCTGCATGGAGCTTTTCAGTTTATTGTTCTCTATCCATATCACAGCAACACAGACAACACTATTGATATTGTAGTTTCTCATGTTAATATTTCCCTGTTATATACCTTTCTGGTATGTGATACAACAATTATGGTGGTATATTTTGAGGAGATAGAAAGGTCCGAATTGCTATTCAATTTCTTATATTATAATCATTATTAAATACAGTCTTAAGTTTATTATCTTGTGGCTGATTCTCATTTATTTGTGCAATCCTATTTCTTATTTCCTAGGTGCTCCAGTGAAGATAGCTCCACAAGGCCCTTGAGATTAGGTTGCGGCTGTAGTTGACAAGATCATCACAAGAAAACCTATCAAGGTTGACGTGACTTGGGTTATTGGGCGATCATCAGTGGAGATTCAACTATAAGTGACTCAGTCTTCTGAAGGTATCCATTGACATTACAATCATGTTATTGTTAGGTTTACTTACTTCTAAACGTAATGAATTTGTGAATGAAGTTGTTATTCCCTTGATATATAGGGAGACTGCAACCTATGCTTACATTTCTGTTATCTCGGTATCTTTTACACATGAGAAGGAATGGACATCAATTGCAACAACTGCTTCTCAAGAAAGTGATTGTCAAAACATTCTATCATTAGGTACTACATGAAGGAAAATTGTTTGCTTGTAGAGATGGAGAAATGTGGTTGTGCACCTGATGGAGTGATATAGAACAACATGATTATCCGAGCTAAACCAGAATGAGCTTTGCGAGGCAAAGATTGTTGTTGGAAGAAATGCATCACAGGGGTTTGTGAAGTGAAAAGACAAGGTGAAGAGGATTTTCTTCTCAAATTGATGAAAAGTGTTCTATCAATAATTCTTTCTGAGGAAAAATATAGTCGATATGCATCTGTATGTGTTTCTATTCAATTTTGGAGTAATAGTTCATCCGTATATATCCATTTTAGTAGCCACATCAACCACTATTGACATTATTAGTATTACTAGTATTTATCTAAAAGTTGTGGAGTTTTGCCTCATCAGCTGAATTACTGCTTCTCTCTCTGTCTCTCTTGCCTATGATCTTTCCCACCATGCCTACATTGTGTTCTTCTGTACACCATGAACAACAAAGGACATATTAATTAGCTCTGTCTCTTAGATTTGGAAACCTTGTTTGTGTTAATATTTCTGTAGAGATGATAGCTTATGATTTAAGGAATTTTCTGCTTATTAATGAATTAAGATTGAAGTTCCTATGTGCAGGTGGTGTAGATTGGACTAACCAACTGGTTCAACCAACCAAGAATTGATTTGTATTCCCGATTCTTTATTGTGTATTTATGACTTGAACGTACTCCTATGATGCAACTTCAAAACCTCCTACTACAAGAATGAACAAATATGGGAGGGAAAATAATGAGTGTAAAATAAAGGTGTTTATTTATTTATGCAACTTCTTGCTCTTTCTATTTAGTAGATTAGGAATTTCCTTATTTTGTTTGGTTAAGGAGTGAGGAACAGCTGAAGCACTTAACCAAATTCGTCAGAAATACACACCATGATAATCCCAATGACACATTAAATTAATTAATATGCGGAAAGGTCCAAAAGGACCAATATAACTATAATCAAAAGTTAAGACAATAAAGTCCTCAGACGTCCACTGTGGAAGACTCTCTAAGAGAGACTTTTGGTGGCATTTTCGTAATTAAATGTAACTTTTTGTGTGAATCCACGGATTTTAAAGAGATTGTGTTGATTTGTAGCAGTGGAAGGCTCTCAACAGAACTTTCTCATTGATTTGTATTTTTATATTTTGGATATTTGTTATGAATTAAATTTATTAATTTAAATTAATAAATATGTGATTAATATTTAATTTTTAATATTTTTTATTTAATTAGATTAAATTGAATAAAAATATTTAATTTAAATATATTAATAAAAAACAAAGATCTGTGAAAATATGAGATAAAAATAGAGCATTTATAGATGAATTTATGTATTAAAATAAATAAAAAAAAAGGAAGAATAAAAAAAAAAATGGAGAGGGCTCCGAAGTCCCCCACCCCGCTGCAGCAAAACAGGCGCAGCCTCCGAAAACCAGAGATTGCCTCTCAAACCAAAGCCTCAGCTCCGGAGGTTGTCCTCCGCAGTGGGGGACTCGCGGCACAGCCTCCAGAGCCCCTGCCCGAAGCCTCCCGAGCTCCCCGCTGGGGATGCTGTTATGTCATGCATAATTGGACACTAAAGTCTAAAGTTAAGAAATTAATTACTTACTAATACATTAATTTTATGTACTCCATTCGATTTGTCTCATTAGTCGGATTTGACTTTACACATAAAAAAATGCATATAATATATTTTAGAAAATATAATTTATATTCACTACTTGTATATTGTATTTATTTATTAGGCTAAACTCTTTTTATAAATATTAAATAAGATTATTTTAGTAAAAATAAATTACAATATTGTTTACATTAATAATTTGAACTATAATTTTAGACGCACGTAAAAGGAAATATGGACTGATGTATTGTGATGGAAAAAGTATTTTTCTAATTGATGAATTGTGTTGAGGAAGAGATTTATATGTGGTTTGATTATAAAAATAAAATTATTATGTATGATTGAGTATTATTATATATCTAATTTAAAAATAAGATTAGATAGTTGGAATACCTAAATAAGGTATATGAGAATATAGTTAGTTGAGACAAATGGACTATAATTTTATTTTGTTTAAATTTGGGGATATGTTTAAAGTTTAAAAAAAAAATGTTTTAACATGGAAAAAGTATTGTATTTGTTCCCTCTCTATTTATCTCTCTCCCCTTCTTCTTTGTCAAAACTCAAAAGTGAAGGAGGCGAAAAGGAACTGCAAAACTGCCCTACTCGTCTCATCATCGCCAAACATCACACCGTTGAGCGAGCTGCTTCTGCAGATGTAATTTAATCAATCTAATACTCTATCTTACTTCTATTTCCATCTTTTAATTCCTGGGGTTTCGATGGAATTAGGAGTAGAAGGCATTCTATAAACCGACCTCCCACGCCCGACGCTGGGGATGACGACGATGCTGTTCCACCCAAGGAGCCTACTCTTCATGAGATCGTCAACGTCAAGGTCTTTCTCTCTCTCTCTCTATATATATATATATATATTTATATATGTTGTATTTGTTTTTCAATTGAAATAGTTAATTGGTAGCTTGATTGTGTGGCGTGCAGTTGATAGAGAGTGGAGAGAAGGAGCGGTTGATGGAATTGGTGAGAGAGAGGCTCGTGGAGTGTGGATGGAAGGATGAAATGAGGGCTCTTTGCAGGTATCTATTTACTCTTACTTATAAGGTTTTTTTAGATTAGTTAATTAGCTTCAATTCAACCGATAATTAATGGAATTTACAGCGTAAGTAAACGTCTTTCCCTTCTTTTACGGGTTATGCATCCCTTGGCAAGGTTCTATCTTGGTTTCTTTGCGGGAAAAATACTTTCTTGCTGACTAGTGTATGTGCTTGCGCTATACTACAACCTTAATTTCCAGATGGCAACAAAAATTACTTTTTGCACGTTTATGTGGAAAGAGTTAGCTAAATTTGAAAGGGGATATTCTGCATACAACAAGATTAGACCGAGGAATCTATATTTGTAAAAGTATTATGAATCTCTCGGATACCTTTGGCTGTAATGCTGAATATCCTTGAATTTCCAGACCATCAACTGCCATTCTTCTGAATGAGCTCTGCATATAGTGTTGGAAGTACCCCACCCAATTATTTCCCTGCTTCTAAATGATTAATAAGATTTGTGTGTCATATAGTGCAAGTGAAGTAGTTTATTTAGATTAAGGCCAACCGACCTTACACGTGACCACCCCTGATTACCGATTGGCATCCAATTCTATCTGTTCTAAGAACTGCTAATCATTCTTGTGTTTGAACATTACCTGGACTATTTTACTTGAATCGGTCTGACTTCTTCATCAATTTTGACCGCATATGTTCTCATGCATGTTTCTATATATGCTAATTACTATGCTGTATGTTATCTACAGACAGGTAAGCATTCCTGCCATGCCGTTTTTCCTTGCAAGTAATTGTATGTGTTAGCACTAGTATATAAGCCTTCTAGATATTCCCACACATTGGCTTTCAGTCCTGCTTGCACCTATTTTCCTTTCCACCTTTACTTTTGGGCATGAAATCTTGATTCAAAAGTATACTCTTTTAGGGCGGTTGTGAAGAAGAATGGAAGGGATAATGTCACTGTGGATGATCTTGTTCGTGCAATCACCCCAAAAGGCAGAGGTATCATCCCATTTATAATCATCTTTTAAAACCTATATCGAACCTGGTTCGATTCACTACCACAGGCATTAAATCCTACACGGAGTTGTAAATTGATTCCTTTGTATATTTGTTATCTTTCCTGGGCTCAAAGTAGCTCTCTACCCTTTCCTTCCTAGTAACATATTTAGTTGAAGCCGACACAATTGGTCTAGCTAGTTTCCATCTAACAATTTGTACCGCCAACATCTCAAAGAAGTTCTTGATGTGGTGGAATCATTTTAGTTTTTCTCATCATTCCCACCTATATATTTTTCCAAGCTCAACACGTTCCCTTTTGTGATCCATTCTTAAATAATGCAGCTTCAATACCAGATTCAGTGAAAGCTGAGCTTCTCCAGAAGATCCGAACCTTTCTCGTTTCTGTTGCCCATTGATACATCACCTTTCGCATAATGGAGTAGAGAGGAAGAGCTTGCAGATCATTTCCAGCAACATTAAGAAGAAAAGAGAATTTGAGAGCTTTCCATTCACATATCCCGTTTTCTTCGTCTATTTCTTACAATTTATTTATGAAATTAATGTGCAGTTGTATATTTTGTATTATTTGCATGCACTTATCTGTAACCTCCTAAAGAATAGCTTACTCTTTTCTTTCTGCCTTCTGTGCTGAATCTTAGGTTCAGATTCTGTGTATTTAATCATTGGTAATGCTACGAGTGCTCTAGATGCTATCATGTTAATTGAGTAGATGGTTTCATAATCAAATTAAGTAGAGCTGTTCAAGGTTAACCATAACGGAACAGTCGATTCAATGATCCATTATTTTCATATTATAAGCAAACTGTAGTTTTTAAGGTTCACGGTTCGGAATCGGACTCTGAATCGCCTTAAAAGTTTATAATTTTAAATGAATTTACAAGTTATTCATCTTGTCTTGCTAAAGGAGGTTTGTTTTCATTTTTGGTTGTCTCTCTAATATTGTTGGATTGTTTATAAAATTAGCAAAAATTAATTTTCTATCTTTTACGCTATTTCTTATTTTATGCACAAAAAAAAGTTGTTTTAATGGGACAGAGAAAATAAAATTTAATTTTTTGAGTTATAAACAATAAGTTTACGTTAAGAGATAAAATTGAATTATGAATATAATAAAAATATGAAAAGTTTATATTGAGGAACCAACGATTCTGAATTTCCGGTTCATGGTTTTGAACGTTAGGAATCGTACTCAAATTGTTCCATATACAATTACAGTTCGGAATCAAATCTTGGGAACAGTCACAGTTTCTGAAGCTACTGGTTCTGATTCAGTTATGTAGCAATAATTGTTTTGAACACCTTTCTATCTCCAGCCCTTCTTAATAAATTGAGGGTTAATTGCACAAAAAATTACAAACTTTAGTTGAACTTTTATATAAAACCTTAATTTTCAAACTTACATCTTAAATCACGCACTTTACATATTTTTCGGTATACACAAAATTCAGTTTTTGTCACTTAAATTAACTATTCGATAGCAAATGTTATAAATTAAATAATATTTGAGCTTCTCAAGCTTATTTTTCATGTTAGATCTCACATATTGTAATTTAAATAATATTTGAGCTTCTCCTTTAAGTGTGTTATTTGAAATAATATTTTAAAATAATTTGGCAGACAATCGAGCTTGAGTTGAGCTTATAAATTCCTTAACACAACGAGCTTGTGCCAGATAATGTTTAAATGTGGTTAAACAAGGTTCATTCAATCAAACAAGGATCTCTGAATGATAATTGTGATTAACAAACCCTAATAAAATTGGTCACACAAAAGTGAACAATAATATGCTTATATTACAACAGGAAAATCCTAAGAAAAAAAATACATGGAAACTGAACAGTATTACATGTAGAGGAGAAATGAGCCAAAACTCTGCATTCCCGGTATGTTTAAATGGCATGCAAAAAAAAAACCACGATAGCAAACCAGAAATCGCAATAATCATTACACTTACACATCGAAGTATCAATCTTGGCTTTATCACGCACGCATATAGAATATGATTGTGAAGTGAAGCTCTTCACCAGAATACGATTATATTTGTGTTTTACTACAGACAAGACAATCCTACGTCTAAACATCAACTCACAACCAGATTCGCCTCCCAAGCTTGCGCTCCACGGAAAATCTGTGGAAATCACACGAGATGCTCCACCAAAAACTACAGCATTCACACACTCACATCGTACAATTGCTCATGCTGAGCTGGGAGTAACGTCTGCACAAACCACTCACACACCAGATTGTTCACAGAGATCTAGCAGATCCAACGTCTGCAATGCCACAAAGTGAAGACCATCAGCTTTATCCACATATACATGAAACGTGCGAAAATGACGAGCCAGAAAACAAAAAGAATGTAACACCATGTCACTATCTTGTGAGAAACTTACCTCGGGTATAGAGAGCTCAAGGCGAAACTTGGGACCATCATAATGATGCAAGACTGGCCTAAAAGCATCTTCTTCCATAGGCTTGCAAAGTTTCCTTATACGAATTCTCACCTAATCGACAATAAGAGATAACCCATGCTCAAGCCAGAAAAATTTAACCCAAATACATGAGCCAGTAAAAGAAAACCATGGAATATTAAATTATTTTACCTGAGCAGGGAACCTAGATTCGCCTTTGCACTTTTTATCTTCCCAAGCAGTAGGATCAATGTTAGAACCCCCAAAACTTGCTGCCTGAGCATATACAATTTCCACAAGAGCAAATTAGATTACAAGCCTCAAGGCCAACAAATATAAAAGCAGTCAGAGCTGAAGTAAGGTGTGGTTTGTATAAGATCATATATATTCGTACATTGAGAATGTTCAGTGCTTAAAAAAGTAAGATCATTGTAACTCCCTCATTTACCAAAGAAGCAAAACATCTTTGACAGACAAATGTGTTTTAAGGCTCACAAAACCACAACTAGACTTCATACTAATTAAACAGAATTGAAGAATACCTCGAAAATACCATGCAACTGGTGAGTGGTGTAATTGTACAGGAACAGAGGTAAACCAGGTGTTATTGCCCTCACAGAATCTCTGTATCTTGGTGGCAGACCTACAAAAGAAATAGTTGGTGATAAACATTTAAAGCAACAGACGTACGCATACAAAGTAACAAAAGTATGCCAAAAAAGCAATATGGGTCTTCACTGGTAAAAACATGATAAATATATAGATTCAAATTACTCAAAAGGCTCGACTTATAAAGTATCAATATTTTACTAACCCTCGCTACGCTCATAAAGCTTCCAATGTCTTTTTTTTGGTTCCACGGGGAGTGGGGAAAGGATAACAAGAAATATTTTGACACATCTGAAGCTAACGTTTCTTTGGTAAGAACTCATTATTTGTACTAATACTATCATGTCTTGTACTATAAGACTTGATATTCAATTATCAAAGCCATAGCAGCTTATACCATGCTAGGCATAGAACATCGAACTTGAAGGAATCACAACCAATTGTCAATTCTATCAAAAGCATTTCACTTTCTTCAGACATGACAAGAAAGTTTCATGGCAATTTTCTATTTTAAATCATTAATCAAATAGTGAAGAGGCAATTCATATGATTACCAAAGAGTTGTCTCTTCAAATCCTCCTGCATAGTATCGTTATTGCAGACAAAGATATACCCACCAAGGACCTCATTCCTTGGGAGCATCTCGGCTGCAGGCAAGGTCTTAAACCTTTTGTCCATAGCATTGCTTGAATTCATCCCATCCTCCTTACTATTACTGTTGTTGCAGTTGCTGTTGGTGGGCTCCTTGATGGAGTTGTTACTGGTATACTTGCTTCCAGAAATATTTCCCATAGAGTTGATATTCGGGTTCTGATAAACTGCATTCATACTGTATATACCTTTCCTAACGGAGGTTCTACTTACATTGTCGTTTAACTTGGTGTCCAGGTTTAGCATGCTGAAGTTAAAATTTTCAAACCTATTCTCTTCTTGATAGCCCAAATTATCCGTGGGTCTTAACTCTGCAGGACCCTTTGAGAGATCAAGATTGATCCTTCGTTCAACCTTAGACCTAGTCTCGTCAGCCAATCTTGAAGCAGCCATAAGCCATTGATGATCCTCTGAAACTTTTAACTGTCCTCGGAGATCATCACCCAGTTGCCAGAAGCTGTGAATATTTTCCATGCTGCAAATCTATAAACAAAGGGATACTCAAAATATTATCAGATATCCCAGCACAAAACATAGCCCACATAACCAGCTAAACTGATATCCTAAACAAGGATTAAGAACGCATAACAAAAATATATTGAGTATCTACAAAAACAACAAAAAAAGCTGATTAAAAAAAGTTTCCAATGAGTTTGACGTAACCTATCTAAAATCCTCAGGTGAACAGTTTCAAAATTATATCTTTGGAATGTTAGTCAACTTTGTCTTACTTGTACTAACTCAAGCAACTAGAACATTCCACTGAAATGTGAAGGATCCTCACAGAAAATTAACCTTCAGCAGTAGCGTTAGTAACCCAGGTCGTTCGATACTCGTATTTTCATGTCCACAAAAGACATAGAATGTCAACAAAATCCAGCGATGTAGCCATGCCCAATAACAATAGAAAATTTATCCAGAAAATTTCTCATTATCGACTCAAATGTACTAGTCCTTGTCTGAAACACTCACATGCCAAGAGAAGTACTCATGATCAAGCATCCCGAAACAAAAATGTTAACTTTTACAGAAATTTTCATATAATTCAATCAAAGTTGTCCACAATTACAGAAAATAAAGCGCTCCCTAAGTAATGAGAGTAATTCATAAAATGTCAATCCAATAAATAGACGATTAACACATAAATAAGTTAGATCTGAGAATTTTCACACAATTTCTCACTCACCTTCAAGTAAATGAGCAAAATCAAAGAGCTCAATCAAGTTGAAACGGAAGAAAGTAAAAAATGGACTTATAGGATTGAAGAGACTATCCAGCACATAGTAATAAAGAAAAAGATATATATTGGGAAATGGGAAGCAAGAAAGAAAAACCCTATATTTGTGGATCGAAAGCTATGAAGTAAAACTAGAGAGAGAGAGCACGCACCTTGTAATGATATTCTTGGGCTAAATTAGCGGAAGGAAGATGCTGACAGAGGACTCAGCAACAAAGATATTCCGCTATATGTGTGTGTGTATATATACACACACACAAGTAAGCAAGCTCTAAGCTCTACAAATGGCCCTTTTCTTTTGCATTATTCACGACTTTGTCCTCCTTTTGTTTTTTTTATCATTTTTCGGCCTTTTAAAATCGATAAAATCGACGAGATGTCGGTGCGTGTTTAATAATAGTATAACAAGACAATAAGGTTCTTTTGTTTTCAATTTAATTTTTCCCCTTGAATTTTATTTTATTACTTATGTTTAAGAATAAAGGACAAATGTTGTGTTCATGTTCACGTGTGGAGTTTGAATGGTATGTACACAAAATTTTGGATTCACGTTTTAGCTCATTTTTATTTTAATGAATTTTGGAATTACAATTTTTTTGTTATCTATAAAGAGCGATTAAAAAATTCTATTTGGCATCCCTCTTAAACATAGTCGCAAGACGAACTGGGTAAACAATTCGAGTATTCGTTTATCTTTCATGATTGTGTGTCTTTTATCAACAGTGGAATTATTATAAATTATACTCTCTTCGTCTCCAATTAATTATTTCAAGCAGTGAAAATTTGCATATCAATACAATAACCTCATTTTCACTCTTTACCCACACTCATTGTATATATAAAATATAGATTAAAGATTAACAAATTATAATCATTATTTTGTTCACGGAAGAAGTATTCAATTTGATCCTACACATGTTTTAATATTTTTTTTAATATGAATTATAATCATCTTTGTACATTTACACGAAAACAATTTTGACACTATATGTATAGAACAAAAATATTTATAAATGGATAATGAAAATTTATAAATAAAATTAATAAAATGTTAAATCACCCTAAATTAAGTGAATTATTAATCTCTACTCTCATTTCTTGGTTTAATGAATTTGATTGAGGATAATCATTTTTAAATATTTAAGTTGTAAGAAACTGTCATCTAAAATACATAGAATTGTGAACGGTTTCACAAAAAAGTGTTAACTATGTGCTAGAAATTAAATGAAATAGATTTTGATAATAATTGGGATTTAAATCTGTGAATTGAAAGTGTAGAGACACTTCAAATCTTCAACATTCCTCTTTTCCACCATTGTCGATCTTCCTCTCTAGAGAACCTCTGCTATTGTCTTTATTGCCCTTTTCTTTTTTGCTTTCTTCTCTTGCAATACCATCACCCATGAAAATCGCTAGAACCTCCATCATCGGTGCCATCGGGGCCTTAGCATAAACCCTAAATCAACTCAACATCTTGCCCTAATTTGTTCCCCATTGCTGCAACTCTGAGTTTGAAGTTTCTTCTTCTCTAATTTTCCATTGCAATTTCAGGTATTACTACAATGATATTGTCTCTCTGATTTTAAAGAATTGGTAATAGATCTGTTGAGGCTTGATTTTTGCTTCATTTATTGCAAGCAACGGAGCTAAAACAAGTTTTTGGTCTTTTTCTTTGTGTTCGTGGTCTTGTTCAATGTTTTTGTGGTCTTGCAAGCAATGGAGCTGAAGCAACCTTTTGTTACTTTAGAAAATATCAGTGTTAGGTTTATATCATATGCATGTGCATGGTATGATATAAAGGAATGCAGTGGAAGCAGCGCAGCAGTTGGAAGATGCAACCTCTTCACCAACAGCTAGTTTAGTTTGTTGTAACTGACTTTTGTTAAGCAATTAGTTAGCAAGTTGTTATCTAGATTAGTGTAGCTGCATCTAGATCCTTCTTGTATCTCTTGTTTAGCATTCTATAAATAGGAGGTACATCTACCTTTGTAAACCGATTCACTCATATTTTCAGTTTACATAAAATCATAGAAATTCTCTCTTTCAATTTCTATTTCTGTTATCTTTAGATCTCCTTTCAATATGGTATCTAGAGCTTAATGTTCCTGGGCAATTCATCTTCCTTTCATGTTTTGCTGTGTTTTCTCTCTTTCGTTTCAATGGTGAATCCAAACTCACACAACATATCTTCTTCGTCGGTTTCTCTACCGACTCTTCATCCTCTCATACTTCGTCTTGATAGGAACAACTACGCATACTGGAGAGTGCAAGTTCTCTCCACGATCAGTGCTCATGATTTTGAGGATCTAATATCCTCAACAAATCCAGCTCCTTCTCCCTATGTTGCGGCTTCTTCAACGAGGTCAGAACCAGTGCCAAATCCAGAATACAAAATATGGAAGCGTAGAGATCAACTTCTAATGAGTTGGATGCTCTCTTCCATAACTGAATCCATGATGGGACATGTAGTAAGGTGTACTAGCTCTCTACATATGTGGCGTGTATTGGAGGATTTATTTCAGTCTCAATCACGTGCTAGGGTAATGCAGTTGAAAAAGATGATAAGCTCACAAAAGAAAGGTGCTCTATCTGTGGATGAATTCTTTTTGAAGATGAGAGGATATGCTGATCAGCTGTGTGCAGCTGGATATAATATCTCAGATGAGGATCTAGGAGATCATATACTAAGTGGCTGTGGTAGTGAGTTCGAAGCAGTGGTGGTTAATCTTATGCACCGAAGTCAACCACCTTCTTTACAAGAGATGCAATATGCTTTGCAGTCTCATGAAATCAGAATACAACAAATGAATACTTCTATCACAGAACCTATGGCAAACTATGTGTATAGAGGTAATACAAATCCTAGAGGAGAACGAGGCAAGGGTCTAGTTAGCAAAGGCAGTTTCAAACCTGGTGCTAAGGCAGTTGTTATATGTCAGCTTTGTGGAAAGTCAGGTCATGTGGTGCAAAAATGTTTCAGAAGGTTCGATGCAAATTTTTTTGGTCCAGAAACTCAAACTAATAACTCACCACAGGCATATATTGCTAGTCATGAAGGAGAGTATGATGAGGAGGATGGCGTGTGGTATGTTGACAGTGGAGCAACAAACCATATCACCAACAATTTACAGAATCTTCAAGTCAACACACCATATGGAGGGTCAGAGTCTCTTACAGTGGCAAATGGTAAGGCTGTAACCATTGATTCTATAGGTAACACCCTCTTAAGTTCCTCATCTTCCTCACCCTTACTTCTAAATCATATACTCTTTGTACCTGATATAACCAAAAATCTAATAAGCATATCTAAGTTTACTAAAGATAATGCTGTTTTCTTTGAGTTTCATGATAGTTTCTATGTTGTGAAGGACAAAGTCAGTCACAAGGTCTTGTTGAAGGGGACACTTCACAAAGGTCTATATCAAATTGATCTATCTTCCTTCTACTCCAAGCCTAAAGCCGTTGACTCAGCCTACTGCTCCCTTGTTTCTTCTGCCTCAACATCTGCTACATCAACTGCAGCCACCACTAAATGTCCTAGCTTAGTTTCTTGTATGCCAACTTCTACTCTATCTCAGTGTAACTTTGTTTCTTCTTGCAATTCAACTGAGAATGTAAATAACACAAATCAAATAAATGTTTGGCATTAAAAGCTTGGACATCCTCACTTTAAAGTTCTAACTCATGTTCTTAAACAACTGAAAGTGTCTGCACCTCATTCATCTCTTAAGTTTTGTAATGCTTGTAGTATAGGAAAAATTCATCAGAAACCCCATACTTCTCAACCACTTAAAACCTCACAACCTTTTCAACTTATTCACTCGGATCTTTGGGGCCCTACTCATACACCTTCACTTCAAGGCTACAGATATTACATACATTTCATAGATGATTTTACTAAATACACTTGGATCTATCCCCTCACCTTAAAGTCTGAAGTTACCTCTGTTGTCAAGCAATTTTTTGTCATGATAGAATGCCAATTTCACATTAAAATTCAAAGGTTTAAGTCTGACTGGGGAGGAGAATATAGGGGTTTAGTCCAGTTTTTCAAAGATCTAGGGGTACATTTTCTTCATCCTTGTCCCCACATCCATAGCCAAAATGGTAGAGCTGAAAGGAAACACCAACATATAGTTGATATGAGCCTCACCTTACTTAGCCAAGCATCCTTACCTGTTGAATATTGGTGGTATGCAGCTGAAACTGCTGTATTTCTCATAAATAGACTACCAACCGAAACACTTAATCTAAAAACACCTTATACTGCCTTATTTCATTCCCAACCTGATTACACTATCCTACATGTGTTTGGTTGTTCTTGTTTTCCCTATCTCAAGCCATATAACAGTCACAAACTCCAGTTTAGATCTCAAAAGTGCTTGTTTCTAGGCTATAGCTCAAACCATAAAGGCTACAAGTGTTTAAATACTGAAGGGAGGTTGTTCATTGCAGACACTGTCAAGTTTAATGAAAATGAGTTTCCTTATGCTGAGTTATTCTTGAATTCTGCCTCATCAAATTCTTTGTCTTCACTCTCAGCATGCTCTCTTCCTTTCAATTCTCAAAATAGCTCCATATGTTCTATTCCTTTTCTTACTGAAAATCATGAAGTATCTTACACAAGTTCTTTACCTTCTTCGAGCTCTTCTATATCAATATCTTCTGACACATCAAACTCCTCTTCACCTGTTTCTTTAACTCAGTACCCTAACTTGTCTACTGTACCTGTTGAACAATCATTGTCTACATCCAATCCTGATCCTCAACCCTCTCATATTATGCAAACCAGATCCAAAAATGGTATTTTCAAACCAAAAGCTCTTGCTACTTGTATGTCATCATCTGTTTCTGTTCCTTCCTTACCATTAACACTAGAGGAGGCTCTTTCTCACAATGGATGGTTTCAGGCTATGAAAGATGAGTATGCTGCAATCATGGAGAAGGGTACATGGTCCCTAGTACCACCACACTCTAGTCAAAAGGTGATAAGCAATAAGTGGGTGTTTAGGGCCAAATTGAAGCCAGACAGAACTCTTGACAAGCTTAAAGCTAGGCTTGTGGCAAGAGGTTTTGAACCAATGGCTGGGGTTGATTATATGGATACTTTTAGCCCAGTGGTAAAGCAAACTACCATAAGGCTAGTGTTTTCTCTTGCAGCTACAAGAAAGTGGTCAGTTAAGCAAATAGATGTGAACAATGCGTTCCTAAATGGAGAGCTCACTGACAACATATATATGGCACAACCAGCGGGGTTCAAGGATGACAAGCATCCTGATTATGTTTGCAAGTTAAACAAGGCAATTTATGGCTTGAAGCAAGCACCTAGAGCATGGTATGATACTCTCAAAGCTGAAATCTATGGCCTTGGTTTTCAAAGATCAAAATCTGACTTCTCTTTGTTCTTCAAAAACAATGGTCAGTCACTTACATTAATTCTAGTCTATGTAGATGATATACTTGTGACTGGGGATGATGAAGCCTTAGTGCAGATGGTTATTGACACCTTACATGTCAAGTTCTCAGTAAAAAATCTTGGCCATGTCAACTACTTTTTAGGAGTTGAAGTGCAAGATTCAAAGGGTGAATTTTCTTTAGGGCAACATAAGTATATTCATGATATACTTTCAAGAACAAAGATGCTGCAGTGTAATCCATGCTCCACTCCAATGACTCCAGCAACCAAATTATCCAAAGCACAAGGTGATCCATTTGAAGATCCTACACTCTACAGAAGTACTATAGGAGCTTTGCAATATCTAACTCTTACCAGGCCAGACATTTCATTCTCGGTGAATAAACTAAGCCAGTTTCTTCAAGCTCCTACTACTGTGCACTGGACAGCATGCAAAAGACTACTGAGATACATCAAAGGAACTGCTTCTCTTACACTAAACTTCAAAATTTCATCAAGTATGCAGCTCACTGCCTTCTCAGATGCAGATTGGGCCAGCTGCCCAGACGATAGAAGATCAACGGGAGGGCACTGCATTTATCTTGGCTCCAACTTGGTTACTTGGACAGCAAAGAAGCAGGATGTTGTGTCAAGATCAAGTGCTGAGTCTGAATATAGAAGCATGGCAACAGCAGCTACAGACCTTATGTTTATCTCCTCTTTGTGTGCAGAACTTGGAGTTAAGATTGCATCTCCACACAAGCTATGGTGTGATAACACAAGTGCCATTGCTCTTGCTAGTAATCCTGTGTTTCACTCCAAAACCAAGCATGTAGAGGTTGATGTACACTATGTACGTGAGAAAGTTGGTGCAAAAGTTATTGATGTTGGTCATGTTCCATCTCAAGAGCAAGTTGCAGATATATTTACCAAAGCGCTGAGTGACTCAAGATTCTTGTTGCTACGGCAAAAGCTACTTTCTTCAGAAGCTATAATCAGAGCACTTTGTTCACGTGATGAATAGGTATTGTTTGCTTCTAGGATTTATATATGTGCCTACCAGATGTGGAAAACCATTCCATATATAATGAATAAAGAAAATCTAGAATCCATGTTTTTCTATGAACAGACAAGTTGAATGTTTTTCTAGGAGACATCTCAATATAGCATACTGTGTTGAGCTTCAAGTATATAGATTAGCTATGTCATGCATTGTGTATATCCATTACGAATAATTTGGTTCGCTGGCTCTTTTGTCTTGCAATTTAGATGATCTTTTGGAAGATTGGACATTTTTAGTTGAAGAACACTTGATTTCTTTGGTTGGAGCTATTGAAGCTTTAATGGCTAGCACTCTTCGTCTTCCAGTTGGCGGAGGAGCCACCGTATGTAGCTTTCTTTTTTTTCTTTAGTACATATAAAATTGTTGCTGCGTAGTTTTACTAAGTCTAATCAGCGTCACATGTTTTTGTCAGGCTGAGATCCAAAGCTTGCAAGAAGCTATTGGTTCAGCTACAGAAATTATGCAAGCAATGACATCCTCAACACATTTACTTCTCCCAATGGTAATGACCGCTTTAATCGTAATTCGTTCAAATATGATGTTTAGCACTTGAATAATTGATGAAGAATTTTCTCATTTATATAGGTTGAGGAAGTGAATTGTTTAGTGAGTGAACTTGCAAGAAGCTATTGTTCACACACAATGCTTTTAAGGTGGTTTAACATCTAATGCTTCTTTAATTTGCATGTGGAACCAACCAACTATGTATCGTTTTCAAGGTCTCTTTTCTTGTCCGGAAGCATTTTCTCTTCTTCTCCAGAACTTCTATATCTATGACATGATAAGTCCTCCTAGGCATGAGGTCCGTGCCTAGATTACTTGACTACTGCTATTTTTCACTTACTAGTGCCACATGCCGAGTTGTCACTGAATGTTTAATGTTGCACTGTTATTTATTTGGTATTTATATTAAGAGATTTTATAGCTCGGAGCAACTGCAGTTGGGAAGGACGAACCTTCATTATGTATTGGTAATATAACTAATCATATTGCTAAACTACTCGAATATTTTAGGTATTTCTAGTGTTTTCTTATTGCGTTTTCTCTTTTTTTTTGTTGCTCTTTTCGTGTTTTCTCATTTTTGTTTATAAACTATGCAGTTATATACTGTACTATCACAATTCACAAATGGATCTATCCTTATCAAATTTATTCTCCATAGCTTCGATAATTCATAAGAAAATGTGATATATATGTATAACTGGCTATGTTTTGTAGAGTTGGCAAGGATACGTGACTGGGTGTAAGAGATGGAGCTTATGCACTTACATTGTTTGCAGTACGTTATTCTCCTTCCCCCATTTCTATTTGCTTATCTATTTCTAACATTATTTTTATGCATTACTATATGACATAAATTATCCACTAATGGGTTTGATATTTGTTTATCCTCTATACAAAGCACCATCATGCACATAGTGACTATCCATGTAATGCATCTCTAGCTTCCTAATTAATTAATTAATTATATATATATATATATTATCAATACTTACAAAATTTAAATATTTTTAATCTTGTGTTTTTTACAGTTAAGAAACAAAAGAATACTCCATTGGTGAGCTCAACGAGATTCGCGAGGAATGAACTTCTTGAGTTATTGATCATATGTTGGATTAACTAGGTTATGGCTTTATTATATGTTCTAACTCATGATGATATGTTACTTTATTTTCTAGTTAGTTTTTGAATGATTACAAATGTCTGAATATTTGAAATTTGATGTTTACATCAATGTTATTGTAATACAATTTGGATTTAGTGATTTCAATGTTATTTTTAGTTGGATTGATGGTATTTATTATATTCAATAATTGAGTTATTAATTTATTTTTTGGATTTAGTAGTGCTTACTAATCTGCACCCACTCAAATAAGTGATTACATAATATGTTAATATGCTAACATAATCATAGCCAAAAAGATATAGTAAAAGATTAATATAATCATCAATATAACATTATTTAATTGTCATAAATAACCTTTTGTTTCAATAGTTGAGGTACGAATCACGTATACGAAGTATGAATTAGATATTTCATGTATTAATAGTATTATTATTTGTCGATCATGCGATTCACACATATGAATGACATGATTATTTGTCCATCATACAATTTATATATATGAATGATATGAGTATTTGTTAATCATACGCTTCAAATACAGTATCGCCCACTTCACAATGATGGCCGACTCGTCGCTAATGTCGACAGCGATGTCAATCTTACACACTGTGTGCGTTGACGGAGGGGTGTCGAATGGAGGGATGTCGAATGAGTGGGGGGTTGTCGGAGGGAAAAAACGTGGCGAAGAGGAGTTGACCTTGATGGCGGCAGCAAGAAGGATTATAATTTTTTGAATTGTAATTTTGATGGTAACAAATTATTAATAGTTATAATAGTAAATAATATTTGTAAAGAATGATATTTTTATAAATAAAAATTAGATTTTAATTTAAATAATGTTAAGTGGTTATTATATTTTCTTTTCATTTTTTTTAACTATTTTGTATTTTATCATTATATAATCACCCCAATTTTAAGGGTGGTTTTGGATCTTTGGTGTGCATCTGAAAAGTCGTCACTCCCAATTTTGATTTATGAGTGGCGGAGGTGAAAATGTGATTTTATTCACGAACCAACCAGAACAAAAATTGATTTTTCAACTGCAATTTTAAATTTTGTTTTTTCTCTCCACATTTATGAGATTTAATAGCACTACAACTACTAGGTCAAATTAAAGGGTAAGTGATCCTTTAACTAAAATATATAAATGAAAGCGGAGTCTCCGTGCATAGCACGAGTGCAATACCTAGTATATACATATAAGCGTGACGACAAACCGAAGCTACATACGTGGCATGAATATGCGAGAACTGGACTTTGAGCACTCACGTTACTAACCAATACCTATACCGCTATCATGTCGCCTTCGTTGGTTGCCATTGGATCTACTTCATCCACCTTCTATATCTATATCTATATCTATCTCTCTCTATATATATACTTGAGCTAGAGCCTAGAGGCGGTATACTGTTCGATCTAGTTGAGGTTACTACTGCCTACACGTTTGTTTTTCATTCTTTTTCTGACTGCCTAAACATGAATTAAGCCCAATAAATAATTTTAAAACTCATGATTAATTGGACATAACTTGGGATAATAGTAGTTTTCATTTCCATCCAACATTAATTTTCACGGCTGTCGTTCTTTCATGCAATAATTCGCTTTACATTCCCATCAATATTAGTGATTAATAAACACAAGAAATATTTAATGAATTTATTTTCATATATGATTAAAAATAGGAAGGTAACAACGATAAAATTCGAATCCCTTTTTTTTTGTCTTATCAATTTAACTATGAGTATAGAATTGCACCTACGTAGCATACTCTCGAACATAATTTGAATATTTTAGTGTACAATTAAATTCATATCAATTAATTAGATATCTAAAAAATGAATGCACTAATTTAATCGAATAAGATATGAAATAAATTACAAAATCCAAAACAGTTTATTAAAAAGTATAAAGTGCATTAAATTCATTTTTATGTGCATTATATGCAAATATTTAGGAGTACGTACACTGTATACCCTTTTATGGATACAAATAATAATCATTACACGTACCATAATATCATTACCATGAATGATGCATATAAAGAATACAGCGGTAAAGTTGAAGGCATAATCCCAGTTTCAAACCAAAGGCATCGATGAAAGGGTACGTGCACACAAGAATAATCTGGTACCATAATATTCAGTTCAGCAATTGCTGAAAGAACAAGAGAAGAGTGCACAAAAGAATAATCTGGTAACGTCCAAATAGAAAAAGGTAAATAAGAGATTTATACTAGCCTAACATGAAGTATCACCTTTCTTTAGTAGGTCAACAGCTGCATTGATGCTCGGATGATGAGCTACAGAACAAGAAGACCCATCAACATTACAAATAACAACGCAATTTATAACTCTTTTCTGTATACAAAACCGAGAGAAGGAAATGTCTACATATAGAACAAGTAAATTTGAGACCTTTGCATTCAGGAATATCAACCACATTATGGGTACCCTCTTCATAAAGACCTATTAACGGTTCCATAGATGTACCCCGAACGGCAAGCTTGGCGCGACACCTCCATCCCCACTAAGAAATCAATTATTAAAAAAAAATCGTCAAAATGCTAGCTTCAGGAACTGTAGAACCGAATCAATAATCGAAA
>JAPKLX010000001.1:11479867-11504383 GCA_026898415.1 Leonotis leonurus
TCAAAATGCTAGCTTCAGGAACTGTAGAACCGAATCAATAATCGAAAAAAACAAGCTGCGAGTTTGGTATAAAATACGAGTCTGCAGGTATCGAAGGTGAAGTTAGAAACACCGATTCTCTTGAAGAAGGCTGTGGCCTCAGCCAGTACGGGTGGCTGGTGCAGGTTGTACTCGTGAGTACAACCTGAACAGCTGCAAATTTAGAGAGCAACAGATAGGAGAGAGTCAGTAATGAAATAAGCGCAATTAAGATGATTACGAAAGTAAGAGTGGACCTACAACTGAAAGTGGCGGCAGTGAAGAGCGCATGAAGAAGATGAGATAGGGTTTGTCTTAGGCTCTTGAGCCACGAGCAGAGGCGGCGGCGGCGGCAGCGGGGGAGGAGAAATGGATATTGTGGAGGGAGAGGAGGTGCAGCACGTAACGAAAGCGAGGGAGGGTGGCGGAGCACGTGACGGAAGCGAGAGGAGGCTTACGGCGGCCATGAGTTTGAGCTGAGCTGCTGGTGGCGGGAAGATAAAGACCTTTGGATGGCAATTATTATTTTCTTTATTTTTATTGTTATTATTATTATTATCTACTTTAAAGGAGAAATCGTTATCTCAGCTCTGTAAAGTCTGCATAAATAAATCATCATATTTTATTTTAGGATTAATAAATAAGTAATGATAATATTAGAACCTTCATTCGAATTTGCAAAAGTATATTACAGGCTTATTACAGCAAGCAAGAGTGACAACATTCCATTCCATTATATTTCATCTCAGTTCTTCAGTTAAGAACTCTTTCTGAAAAGAGTAAAACTTTTGGCCAAGGTGTTCGACGAAATGCGGAGCAGAATCCTCCCAAACACCCTCTCAGCAAGAGCAAAGTAGGCGATCCTCCACCGTTCCTTGACAACCAAAGTGCCACAAAATCCCCAAAACCCAAAGAAAAACCCAACACCAGCTGAGACACCGATCCATAGTTTCTCACGTATATCTTCATCACCATCTTCTCCCACACCAGGAAACGGAGCAATCTCCGACCCCTCACACCGTGGTAATGGAGCACCACACAGAAACTCGTTCCCCTCATAGATAGACATATCCTCGAACGTCAAAAACTGATTCCCAGTCGGAATCTGTCCCGATAGATTGTTATAAGACAAGTTCAAGTGATTCAAGAACGTTAGAGAGGCCATGCTCTGTGGAATTTTCCCCCAAAGCTTATTGTTTGAGAGATCCAATGTTTCTATGCGTTGCAGATTATCCATGTCTGAAGGGATTCTCCCTGTGAGGTGATTCCTTGACAAGTTTAAGGTTCCTAGTCTGAACAGGGACGTAATTTCTTGAGGAATTTCTCCAGAGAGATTGTTTATGGAGAGGTCGATGCTGTTGACAAGGTACAATATGGAGTCATACTGCAGTTGTCGCCCCTTCGCCACCAGCTGCAGACGCCCTTGGTACTCGTCAGTTGTGATGTCTGTTTGGAAGCCAGTGAGGTTCTTGAAACAGGGAGGAATCGATCCTGAGAGTGCGTTCTTCGATAAGTCCAGTATGTGGAGGACAGAGAGGTTGCATATCTGTGGAGGGATGATTCCTGTCAATGAATTGTTTCTCAAGCGTAGGATTAGCAGTGCTGTCATCTTTGATCCGATCCAATGCGGGATGGCTCCGGACAATGCATTGTCGCCTAGATCGATGCTGACTAGTAGAGTGCAGTTCTTTAAACTTGATGGGAGTTGTCCTGAAAGGTTGTTGCTTGAGAGCACCAAGAATTTGAGTCCTTGTGCGGACCCTAAGGAGGTAGGTATTTCCCCAGAGAGACTGTTGTTTGACGTGTCGAGGAGGTAGAGCCCTGGTTTGTTGGAGAAGAAGTTGGGGATTTGGCCGTGCAGGTTGTTACTAGAGATGACTAATGTGGTGAGTTGTGTCATGTTTTCCATGGAAGAAGGAATTGTGCCATTTAGGTTGTTTCTTGAGATGTCCAAATCCGTGAGTTGAGACAGTGCTGTTCCAATATCTCGTGGGATAGGCCCAGAGAATCTGTTGTTCCGTAGGTACAACGTGGTCACGTTTGGTGACCAGAGAGGGAGGGGTCCGTCAAAGTTGTTCTCACTCAGATCCACGTTCGACCCCTCGCTGAACCTCAACATCGTTGGAACTTGTCCAGTTAGTTGATTGTTTGAGACGTCAAATTCCCTCAATTCCAAGTCCATCTCCAAGAACCAAAGAGGTATGGAACCAGAGATTTTAGCAAAGTTGATCACAATTGTTTGAAGATCACTTTGGTTCCTCAAAAAAGATGGGAACTTTGGACCTAATTGGCAGCCTTGAATCTTGACATAGTTGAGCTTGAAAGGAGGCGTCCAGTCGGGGCTGATGTTGAATACGAGAGAAATGTTGGAGGAGAATCTCCCTATAGAAATCTCCCTCAAGCTAGAGAGATTTGCAAGATGGGCTTCTGTTACAACACCTTCCCATGAATTGAGTGACATGTCGACTGCGTAGAGGGATTTGAGCTGTCCGAAGCTCTGCGGTATGCTCCCACTCATCTGATTGCTTGTGAGGTAGAGTTCCCCCAACGAAGACAAGTCCCCTATTGTTTGTGGAATGGAACCTGTGAATTTGTTTCCCCATAGAATGAGATACCTCAACCCTTTGAGGTTTCCTAATGAGTTAGGAAGGTTGCCATTGAATTGGTTATACCCCAAGTTCAGACTCTCCAACTTGCTTTCTTTGCATTGAGAAAGTGTGTCCATGAATTCCGTTACACCACCACTGAGTTTGTTGTAATTAAGAACGAGCTTCTGCATATCACAGAGTGATCCGAGCCCTCGAGGGAGGGGGCCTTCAAGGTCATAATTTGAAGAAAGATCCAAGCTTTGAAGGGAAGTTAGTGCAGAAAATGCATCAGGCAGTGCTCCGTAGAGACTATTTGAATTGAGGTCAAGACTCTCGAGCTTAGTTAGATTGAACAGCCACTTTGGTAGAATAGTGTTGAAGAGATTATGGGAGAGGTCAAGAACCAAAAGGGATGTGAAATTTACAAATGAGAGAGAAGATGGAAGATTAGTTAGTGCACATTGTGGCAAATGCAGCTCCAAAAGAGAAGGTAGGGTGTTAACTGCTTCCAGCCAGTATGAAGAAGTTGTGTGAAGATCAAGGCCTTCCAAATTTAGGTATTTCAATGAAGAAAGACCAGACAGCCAGAGAAGATCATTGTCCACTGATTCTGTGGTATAAAAACTTAGGTCTAAATACTGCAAGGATGAGAGATTTTCAAGACTTTGAGGAATTCTGCCACTGAAAGATGCACTTGAAAGATTTAAGTATCTCAATCTTGTGAAGGAGGTCAAGAAATGAGGGAACTGAGTCCCCAGAAAGAAGTTCATGCTCAAGTCTAGATGATTCAAGTACTTGAGTTCAAGTAAAGAAGAACTTATCTCTCCACTTAGCGCTCCCGACTCTGCATCACTATCTGGAAACGGGGAGTAGCGGAGGTTGAGCTCAATCACATTCTCGGTTGTGCTGCTGCAGCTGACGCCACTCCATTTGCAGCAATTTGCACCCTTCCAAGAAGATAGCCTGCTCATGGGATCGGTGAGTTTTTCTTTGAATTCGAGCAGTGCGTTCTTTTCATTTTCTTTGCAACATATTGCGAAGTGGAGAATCTGGAACAAGAGCATGAGAAAGAAAACATGATGAAATGAAACCTTAGCCATTTTTCTTTCTTTTTGTGAGAGATGTTTTTCTATGGAGGCAGCTGAGATGGGATACATTATATAACACATTCCTTCAAACATTCCCCATTTTTTCCACTAGTTTATTCTATGATATTGCAAGATTCTTGTTTGGAAACATGAATTATGGTCGTTTCATGCATGCTTCCCTATCAATACCTAGTTTTGTAAATTCCTCCATTGCAAATTTTCTTGATTTAACTGTTTTTGTCATAAATGTGAAAGTGAAAGCTAGTTGAAAGGTCATAGATGAAGAGCCTTTTACTTGTTTTCTTAAAATGTTGTGCATTGACCTCAAGTCAAGTTTTGTTCCACATACTGACATACATATATTTGAAACTAGAAAATTCCAATACCATCTTATTTGGATTCAAAAATGGACCAATAGCATATTATTTAATTTAATGAAGAAATTGCAGGTTTAATTTTATACACTTATTGATCTGGCTGAAGTCTGGTGTAGTAATCTGATTGCTAGCATGGTAGAATCAGCTGTAGAAATTTAATTAACAAGTCTACCTGGTTTTGTTGGGAATAACTTAATATCTAAGATTTAGCTTAATATTAATCAAATAAGTAATTATGTGGGAAGGGGTGATCACAACGACATGGTCTTTCTTCTCAATAAATTAAGAGAATTAAAACATTTA
Organism: Leonotis leonurus; assembly: GCA_026898415.1. Classification (NCBI taxonomy): domain Eukaryota; kingdom Viridiplantae; phylum Streptophyta; class Magnoliopsida; order Lamiales; family Lamiaceae; genus Leonotis; species Leonotis leonurus. The sequence goes on from JAPKLX010000001.1 coordinate 11,484,242, forward strand.
AATAATAATATACTATTGTTTTATAGTGGAAGTTGTTTATAATTATTGAACTATAGTCATAGATCAAGTCATCAAGAAACTATATGAAAATTTTCCCCCCATTCATAGACTAGTTTATATGAGAATAGATTGACAGGTTTGGAGGAAACTTATGGATTAGTCTATCTAACTATTAGTATTAAATGACAATGTTTTGTTACGTTTCTTACTTGATATTTGGCCTTATTAATAAATTATTGATGTGGAACGTTGCAACTCTAATACTCTCCCATTTCACTAAAATAAAGAAAAGAAAGAAGTTCTTTTTACTCTATCCCTTAATTTTCTTCTATATTCTTACAAAATATCTGATCAAATAAAATGTTTAGAAGGGATATAATGAAATTCTTTGATTGACTCTTTCCACAAAATAGAGGAATGATCCATTTTATTTATTTGGCTGATGAGGCCAAAAAACAATAAGAATTAATTATCATTTTTTATTAAAACAAATAAAAATTAAATAAACATTATAAACTATAAATAAATAAAAGGCACCTTCTTTTATAGATATATATATATATATATTATTCAAAATGCCCCTTATTTTTAACTAATTATGTGCTTTGATATAAATCAGATCAATCCGTCTCAGTAATTTCATAATTTATTTTAACTAAATATGTGAGTGTTTTTTGGTGAAAATAAATCAACTTTTGTGGATGAAAAATATTAATATATTAGTATTCTTAACGATTTATTGGTTTTGTGAATTGATGATTATTTTAATTGGTTGATTGAAGAGTTTATTTTTTATGTATGTATATATACCATTTATTAAATTCATGTTTTTAGACCGATTTTAAAAATTATATTGAGTGTCCAAATTTTATTTTTAATTGAGTGATAAAATAATTATCTGTCTCTAAGATTGTGGAGGCGGCTTCTGCAATATATATAATTTCATAATGGTGTTTTACAGTGATAATATTAGCACAAATCAACAAAGGCGTGATATCGTAAATATAATTACATTGAATACAAAATGCACTAAATTAATTGGGATGCTGGAGAATGTGCTCGTCAAGTAGTGGGTGAATTTTCAATAGAATAATTGGCACAACAAAGTTTTGAAAATAGTCAAATCTAGAATTTTCTTGCAAACTTTGATGGTACACATTACAAAAATAGAACAAGTGGGCAAGACGCAAGACTAGAGAAATGGGAAATTGCACTTGAAAGTGGTCAACGCACTTTCAGTCCAAGTGGGCAAGACTAGAGAAGAGTGTTAGAGCATTCATTGTGGTAGTCTAGTGTGTGTTAAATATGCTGCACATAATTAATTATGTGTTAATTCATAAAATTACCTCTTTTGAGAAAATACATGTAGATTTTATCTATTTCTTTTACACACATGTTAAAACTACCCATATTTTTAATAATTTATAAAATCCACCAAAAATCATAAATGATCCAAAAATCATAAATGATTACATATTAATGATTATAAATATGATCTTAATACTATTATGTATGGACCGCTAGACAAACCCCCTTGGACCGCTCGTCAGATTTTTGAAAGTCGTGGGCGGTCCAGGCGTGGGCGGTCCAAGCCATTTTTTTTTATCGGCTAAATCATAATAGTATACCAAGATCATATATAATCATTAATGGTTTGGTATAAACCTTCCCTATTGTAATTGTAATTTCAATTTTAACCGTATATCAGGCCCATCACACTTCCGTATAAATAAATTCTATATTAATACTAGGGTTGTAAACGAATCGAATCGAGGCGAATATCTCTATATTCGATTCGATTCGAATTTTTTTTGCTATATTCGATTCGATATTCGATTCGATTACGAATATTAATTCCGCTTCGAAATTCGATTCGAGTTAAAATTCGAACTATTCGAAAATATTCGAATATTCGATTCGATTATTTTCAAGTGAATTTTTAAATAAATTTTCGGATATTCGATTCGAAATTCGATTCGTTTTGGTGACTATTCGATTCGAATTTAATTAGGATGGTCCATTATAGGATAGTCAAATGGACCGGTTTGAATTAATTGAATGGGCCGGTTTTAACTACATAATAATAATAAGAAAAATAATCGAATATTTACGAATATCGAATCAAATACTATAATTTCATATTTGTATTTGATAACGAATCGAATCGAAAAAACTATTTGTATTCGAATTCGAATACAAAAATTTCGAATACGAATATCAAAATTTCGAATCGAATACCGAATCGAGCAAAAATATTTGATTCGTTTACAACCCTAATTAATACCAACTTTCATACCTTCTTTGACCGATATGCTGTCGGGTCGTATCCGCCGGAAGTTTTAGGAACCACGTCCAACCACCAGGAACACCTTATGGTTTCCAGACGCAGATTCCTTCAACAGCTTACAGCACAGCCCTCGTTCGTTTCCTACCCGGGGCGTATAAGTATTTGGTTGGTAAAATAAAGAAAATATAAATCCAGAAGATGATGAACAAAAGCCCAAATCTTATTAAGGAATTATAAATATATATTACATACTAATTAGATCTCCTTTAGGGAGGAGACTAACTTGTTTAGCTACCTACGGTAGCGGAAAGAAAAACTCGCATAAACTTTTAAAATACAATGTTTATTGTTGGAGAGAAATAAGGAAAATTTTCGATGATCTCAACTCTCTCCAAATGCTCGTTTATATAGAAGGCTGGAGGCCTCCTCTTCTCTGCATTCTTGCCTTGGATCCTTATCCTGTGAATGATCCTTCTTCACGTGAAGCTGGGTCCAGATAAGGCTGCCGACACAAACATTTCTTAGTGGTTGGACCCCTTCTTTGAATTAGTGGTCCATCCTTTAACTTTATTCCACCGACGATTCTTTTCTGGGTGGAACGTCTCTTTCTGCCACCCACCTTTGTCGTTTTCTTTTTGGTGGGTGCCTCTCTTTCATATGCTTTCCTTTTTTGAAAGCATCTTCTTTATTCCCCTCACATGGCTCCTTTAATTTTGTCGGCCATGTTCCTTTTTTGGAGGGGCCCTTGTAGCTCGTCCTTTCTGGGAATGATTCTTCTCCCCATACTCATTGGCTCGAAATTTCTTCTTGTCTTGTTTAGGCAAGAAACCTTTCCCGAACTCTGGTTCACGCTGTACTGAGCAATCCGAACAGATCCGAGATTCCCAATGGCCAACATGAGCCAAGTTGCAGAGCTTACGATGAGTTTCTTTACTCATCGCCATCTTGTTTTCCCACAGAAGAGTCCTTTTTCTTTCGAACACCTCTTCTGCAAACTTGGTTGATTTTCCTGTCATAGTGTTTAACATGAATGTTCCATTTGCTGAGTTCTGGAAGAACTTAAATGGAAATTTGACTTTGTCCATCTCTGTGAGACAGACCCACAATCCCCATGCTCGCCTGGTTGTGATTTGATCCTCAGAAATAGCGGCGATCATAGGTACCTCGTTGGGTGGTGTCTTAACTTGGTTGAAAACATCCATCCTTGGTCGTCTGAGCCTTATATAATGAAAGGCCTCATGACTCCCTTTCCCTGCGGGTTCTGGAGCTGCACTAATGAAATATAGCTCCAAAGTATCACCTCGGCAAAGTGATTCATTATTTTCCCAGGTTTCGTGCACTGCTTCCTGGATCCATCGAGGCAGACTCGAGATTTCTGGAAATGATGGAGACGTAGTATAAACCGAGGCGAGTGCCCCAAATTCATACCATTGCTTGACATCCTGAGGTTTGGATCCTGCCATCATCCACACCCTTGGATATTTTCCTGAGACATCAACCCTACTAGTATTAGGATTGATATCCATTCTCGTGAGTAGTTTCTCCCATTTCACCTGGTAGGCCTGGTCAAAAGAGGAGAAAATAATCTTATTATTATTAATCTCAGATTTGCCTGTCAATGGCCTGAGACTAATCTCTCCCTCTTTTTCCCCAGAGGTGGAGGGTTGACATGATGGTTCAGGCGGTGAAGTCTTTGCATCATTTTTTTCTTGGGCCAGTGGTTCAGACTCCACTGACTTAGAACTCGCTCGAGGGGTATTTGAATTCCCTTCTACCGGTTTAGGTGCCGGAACACGAAACTCTGCTATTTCCAGAGATTTTCTGGAAGTCCGCAGGATTGGCTTTTCCAATGCCGACCCTAACTGAGTATAGGTCAGCAGACTGGCTCGTATCCTACCGGTGACTTTCGTCTTATCGGTAGATTGCAATTTCCCTATCTGTTCAGCATGGAGAGTACATTCTTCCCACTCCTCCAAAAGCATTTCCAAATTTTCTTGGAGATGCCTCTGGGCTAGGATGATGGAACTGATCTCAGCTGGCTCCATCTCTCGTCAAAAAATCTGCAAGAATATTTTCATGAGATTTTACTACAACAATATCATAAACATAATATTGACATAAAGCTTGTCATCTAAGTAATCTAGCCTTTTTAGGCTTTGATTCTATGTTATTTCTTAGGAAAGCTTTAACCTGGGTATTATCAACTTTTAAAGTAAATTTCTTTGCTAATAAGAATAAAGGCCATTTCTTAAAGCCTTCACAACTGCAAATAATTCCTTCTCGTTGATATGCCATCTGATGGCCTCATTTTCTGCGAACAAACCACTACAATATCTACATGGTTCTTCTCCATATGGAGTGATTTTCATTAGGACCGCTGCCCACCAATGATCACTCGCATCTGTATAGAGGACCAGATCATCCTCGTCCTGTGGAATTGAAAGCTTTGGAAGATTTCTACATTCTTCCTTTAACCTTTTCATCCCCTGTCGATGCTCTTCCGTCCATATAAACGGAACATCTTTCTTTAGCAGATTACTAAAGACCTTCCTGTGTTTCGCAAGATCTTTAATGAACATTCCTGCGAAATTAACAACCCCCAGAAAACTCTGAAGTTGTTTTTTCTCCTTCAATGTTTCTGGAAAATCCTGGACCTTTTGCACGATATGATCCTGTAAAGTAATTCCAGACTCATCGATCTCTATTCCCAAAAATTCCATTTTTTGGGTAGCAATTACTGCCTTCTTTTCTGACAACACTAATCCCTCCTTGTAACAAGCATCTGCGAATAATTCAAGATGTTTGATATGTTCATCCATATCTTTTGATGTTATTAGTATATCATCAATATAGACAAACATAAAAGAAAAATAATCTTTAAAAAGATTATCCATCTTTCTCTGGAAAATCTGGGGAGCATTAGCTAACCCCATTGGCATTACGTTCCAAACGAAATGCCCTTGTGGTGTTGAGAAAGCCGTCAGTCTCTTGCTTTCTTCATCCATGCGAATCTGGTAGAAACCTGACTTGCAATCAAACTTTGAGAAGACCTTAGCATTGCATATGCAGTTAATAAGGTGATCTCTACTTGGGATAAAATATCCATCAAACTCTAGAATATCATTAATCCCTTTGTAATTAATGACAAGTCTAGGTTTACCTCGCTTGATCTCACCATGATTCCTTACCAGAAACCTGGGCTACTGTAAGGCGAGATAGCTGGTGATAATATTACCTTCATATCAAGGTGTTCCTTGATAATGATCCTCATATCCTCCTGATCTATCAAGTTCATCAGGATTGGTCTAAACCTTACAAACTCGTACACCCTTTCTGGCTTTACCTTTAAGGTTGCTTTGAGCTGGTTCCTTTCCCACCATGCCAAAAGATTCTCATTGAAGCATCTCGAGATCTTCCTTTTGACATCTGCAAGGGACACCTGCATTTCAACCTTAATTTCTTTGTTAGAAATCAAAGCTGCCTTAATGTAATACCCTCAAATTCTAATTAGTAATTAATTGCTAATTAGAGTCTTAATAAGGCTTTGCATCCTTAAGAAATAAGAAAATTTAACACTAAAGTATTTAATTGTGATTAGTGAAGATAAGTAACCTAAGTGTTACTTAAGCATGATTTGAGAGTTGTAGTATATTATGTAGAGATGATTATGAACAATTTCTCAAATATTCTAGAATATTGTATAAGTGATGAATAATCACTAATTAAATTAAAAATGAAATAAAATATGAAGAAAGAGAATATTCCAAAGAATTGTAGAGATTCTTTATAGAAAGTGATAAGTATCACTTAATTAATTAATTAAATAAAATTAATTCTTATATATAAAGAAATTTAGAGCACTATTCATGATAAACATCATCAAAATTTCTTCCTCTTCCTCCCTCCATTTTCGAAAACTCCCTCTTCCCCAACACATAAAATTTTTCTTCTCCCAAGCTCCATAAGGTGATTTCAAGATATCTCAAGTATAAAGACTAGTGAATTAAGGGTAAATAGCTATTCCCTTTTATATTTATGTGTTTTATTTTGGTGGAGCATGATTTAAAACATGATGATGGAAAGTTTAAATTTGAAGTATTAGTTGTTATTTCATGATTAAAGCATGTAAGAAGAGGAAGAATATGTATGAATAAGAGGACATAGATGAAGATATGACTTAGGGTTTGAAATTAAATTAAGTTAATACTTGATATGCTATGCTTAAATTAAGTTGATATTCATGTAATTGAGTATGTTTAAACATAAGATTAGAAAGAAATTTGATGAAAAATCCATGTATGAAATCTTCATAATTTTCAAAAATTATAAAAATAAATAGCTTGGAGATTTTGATTTTATTTGTTCAAATTGATATCATATTTGGGCTTATGGGTATGATTAATGACTATATTAATTTATTTAGAATTTTCCAAGTACATATTGATGCTAGTTGGACTAAGTGATGATACATTGAAGTCTCTTAAGCAATATTAAGCATGTTGGAATTAAGAAATTAAAGATAGAACTATTCCTACATTAAGACCTATGATTTTCAAGAAGAAGGGCATGATTAAAAGTTATATATATATAGAGACTTTATTTGTTTGATTTAATGAAGAATTTGAGATAAATGATGAATATGGTGGCTAATGTGAAATTATAAGATGGTATTAGCCAAGTATATAAGAATTAGAAATTGTTGGTTAGTAGGTAAAGAAGTGAAGTAATGACATAGATAAGATAAGTAATGAATGAGATGTTAGAATAAAAGGATGCAATAGCCGAAGAAATTACAGTTATACAAATTGATAAGTAAGTAAAATATAAGAAGAAGAATGAGATTATGAAGTTGTGATTTCATAGAAAAGAGAAAGATTTCTTATCTTTAAATGTTTTAATTAATGTAAGGTTCAGCTGAGAAAGAGATAGAAGCAAAGAAAGAAAGAGACGAAGCCTTGGGATAAATAGATCAATCTATCCAGGTGGGCTTTCTAACCAAAGAAATGCACGTGCTAAAGAATTATTTATGCTTTGAGATGTTTATTATGTTTATAGATGTTGACTTGCCTATTTTTGAGCATGTTGCATGTACCTATCTACGACAGAATTACGATATCGGCCCTATGCCGGACGAGCTGCCGGTAAGGGTTTGTGTGCACATTAGACCGTGAGCCGGTGAGCGTACTGGCCGGTCAGAGTGTTTGAGAGGGAGGTCTACCTCTCAACACTAGAAAGTAGATATGGTATTACAGATTTAAGATATTTGTCTGCAGACATAGAACATGCATATTCAGTTTCATTGTTTTTAGAAAAGAAAAGATATAAGAAGCATATGCAGTTTATTTCTTAAAACCCTACATATGCTAGAGTTGGCAAGTCAATTGTATAGCTCTAAGAGCAAGTTTTAAATGTTTTGGCATGTGTCCACTGAGTGCTTTATGTACTCACGCCCTGCATGTGTTTCTAAACGTGCAGGTTGAGCTGGGAGATGGTGAAGAAGCTAAACACTGTGGTTTATCTTGAGATGTGTAAATATTGAGTGAGATTATGGGTTGTCTTGTTAAACTTTGTTGGATATTTTGTAAGTCGAGTTATATGTCGTCATACATATAGCTCAACTACTTCTTCCGTTGCGGAACTTAGTCCTTGATGTTAACTTGAATGTTTGGTACCATTATACTTGGTTAGCCTTTGATATCCATGATGGTATTTTCCATTGTGAATCATCATGTTTGACCTCTTTTTCCTTGGTTGTTTGAGCTTTACCTTTGATAGATTAAAATCCGAGTTCATAAATTGCAAATATTTTATTTTGCTAGAAACAGGGCAGCAGGTTGAAACCCCTATTTCGTGAGTTTCATCTATCCGAATTCACTGAAATTTGGTACCAATTTAAATATCTTTTCAATACCTTCCCAACGGTTCTTTCGGATCTTAATTAGGAGTCCGAATGAGTAAGTTATGAGCTTTCGAAGTCGAAGTATCCAACCTGCCCTGTTTTTCAGCGAAAGTTATTAAGAGTTTTCTTTGCGATTAAACATCAATTGCAAGAGTTTTTCTTAAGTTAATCAAGTCATGGCCTAATTTCTTAATTAAGAAAGGGTTAAGAAATTGAGCTGTGACACTTAAGGATAAGAATTTCCTTAATTTGAAGATCATTTTCTCGTATACAGCTAAGCACTGCTTCGCTGAACTTCCTTTGATCTTTCTTCTTTGGTTGACGAAGTTTGCCTTCATCATTCATATCACCACGCTTGCTGCGAAAAGCGACTGGAATCTGGAGATTGAATGCTTTCCTCAGTCTCTGAACAATGATTTTATGCTCACAATTTGTTGTGAACACTAATCGTCTCCTCTCATTGTCCTGCGTGTATCTTTTGAACATCTGTAGGAAGTTATTTCCTAACAAAATATCCGCTCCCGTATCATGAAAATAGAATGGAGGATTTTTAACCTTATACCAAGGGGTTTGACCTGCTCCGCCAATTAGTATTTCCACTTCTTTTAATCCTTTAGATAAGAGTAAAGTTCTTTTGGAGAAATCTCTTCCAGCAATTTTGAGGTAAATTATCCTCAACTTCTACTGGGAAGATTCCCTTTCTTGCTGTGCATATTCCCGCACCTGAATCAATATAGGCCGAAAAGTATTCTGCCTTATATTTTTCGTATCACTCCTACTGGAATGTAAATCGAGAATGGACTCGTCATACGATTAGGAACCGTCTTTCCTCTATCGTAATCACCATCCCCTGGTCCATCTGTTTCCAAGGCTTGAATCTTTCCAAAAAGTCCCGCCCTATAATCATAACATTTTCACGTCCTGCTCTGCCTTTAATCTCTACAATGAATCCCCCAAGGTCAAGGGTTCCATTGTAATGATTAACCTTCGGCTGTGAGAGATAATACAAGACGTTGCATGGAAAGTTATTTTCCCATCTTGTAGTATCAAATCTTATCGTCATCCCTCTCCATCCTTATGGACATTTCAGATTGACTGAAATCTGAGCCTTCCATGGCAATTGAGGTTGACCTTCTTGGATATGTTTCTTTCCAAAAGGTTGAGATATGATCATATCCCCTTGAAAAGATAACCTTCCTGAGCTTATTTTAAGACTTTGATCATGTCTTATGACCGGCCTTTCTTGAATCCGAATGTTGATTTCCCTCCTTTGTGGAATCTCCATTCTGTCGGGACCAATTGTTGTAGTTAGGGGTGTCAAATCGTGCGGGTTGGGTCGTTATCGGGTCGACCTGATAATAACCCGACCTGTTAAGGTCAAACCTGAACCCGATCTGTTAAGGTTTTGCTGAACCCGAACCCGAACCCGACCTGCTAAGCTCAAACCCGAACACGACATGAACCCGACACGAACATGATAACTTTCGTGTTGACACGACACGTTATCGACACGATAAAAAATTAAATTTATATGATAAAAAATATAAAAATTATAAATTTATAATAAAAAATAATAAATGCATAATTTTTAAAATTTATAGAATATATTCATTTTTCGATTTTAAAAAAATACAAAATATTTTAGAAAAAATGTATCACAAATTACATTTACTTCAAAATATAAATAATTAATATATTATAAAATTTTCTTATCAGGTAACCTGAACCCGACCTGTTAATTTCGTGTTCTTATCAGGTCAACCTGATAACGACCCGAACCCGATAAGGCTTGACACTAACCCATTAATTTTGTGCGTGTTCGTGTCGGGTTATCGTGTCGTGTCAAAAATTGACAGCCCTAGCTGTAGTCACCTTCTTGAAGATATCAGGTATTTCGATAAACGGCTTTCCTAAGAATAACTCCGTATGATGGGAGTTGAAAAGTGCATACGAAATCTGATATGTTATCGAATAAGGTGTATTTCCCTCATCCAATAACTCCTTCCTCTTGAAATCCTGATAAAGAGTCAGAGCTTTACTGAAACCCGAGTCGTTGAGATTGTAAGCAATCTTAGGATAGACAATCCCCACAACTTGGTCTGCACAAAGATTTCCCGCGATGGTTCCCATCACTGAATCTTGTAGGTTTCTGATCCTCCTATCACATATAGCTATGTCGATTGGAGCATCAATTCCTGTGAACATCGTGGATTTGAGAACTAGTTGTATTGCCCCGATATGAATCCATCTCATCTTTTCGGCAATCTTTGGTTTGAGTTTTTCCAAATCCTCTCTGATGTCGCTTGCTGGAATCAATTGCATCTCCACTTGATTCCCAGTAAACTCGATCGGAAGTGACATCTCTCGTCTAGTAATTCCATAGACGATATGATGTTTCCTTCTTCCTAAACTGAAATTCCTCAGCACTTCGTCTAGGTTGCTGACATTAAAACCTTGATACTTCTGAATATTCAAGGTTTTCTTCATGATTTTATCGATCAGGTTCGGCGAGATCATCGTTTGACTAGAGAATCCAGTCCGATCTTCTCTCTCCTGATGATAAGACTTAGCTTCAGTCTGAAGATTCTGTAGATCTATCAGAATCTTCATCCTTACTAAGAATCTCTTCTTGTTCATATATACTCTCGTCTGAGGGTATATCTTCAAACTGGTATACTTGTACCAATTCTTGGTAGTATATGGCATCTTCGATGTCTGGAGTAGACTCGAACCTTTGCATGCCTCTCTGCTCGTTTTCTGGGCAATTTGTTGAAATATGCCTCTTTGCTCCGCAGGTCCAGCAATTACAATCTTTAAAACTTTCATTAGCTCTGGTCTGAGCTTTTCTAAAAGTTTTCTTTGCTGCAGTTCTTGAACTGGATCCTTGGAACGAACCTCTGCTCCTGGCTGGTCCGCTTCTTTGTCCAGTTTTGTATGATCTAGCCTTCTGTCTAAACCACATCGTCTTTGGCTTCCAAAATCTTCCTCTTGGGTTTCTTTCTTTGGAATAGGGTTGGTACCTATTCTTTAGTCTTTTGGTTATTGATGGCTCGCCTCCAATAACAACTGGAAGATCATTATCTTCACAGTTCAGATGAGCTGCTTTGTTGATTCTTCGCAGCTTCTTCAGGTTTTTCTGAGCAGTGGCTTGTTGACACCACTCTGAAAGCTTTTGATGTACATAAGACATCCTTTTGGCGATGCTGTCACTGCCCTTGGGGATATAATCTCTTATCATCATCTCCTTCCATGGGCTTGGAAATTTTAGGAAGAAAATTTCCTTCGTGATCGTCTCATCAACTTTTGACTGATGCTGGTAGATCGTAAATAGCTGAAGAAATTTATTGAGCGCCTTTGGATCCAAGACTGTAAGTCTTAGATTATATAATGCCAATAAATACTTTCTTCTTTTTTCTCTATCGAATCCCTCGTAGTATTCTTCTCCGATGAAATGGTCTTTGAAGAGGACACTCATCCTTCGGATAATCTCCGAGTAGGATTCCTCTGCGAAGCATTGATTTTTTACTTCTATGTGGAATCCTTCCCAGGCGATTTTTACCACGCCTGGGAGAATAGTTTCTAGAATTTTAACCAGTCCTTCTTTGTTAACGTCGAGAGTAGCTGCTGCAATCCGTATCGCTCCTCCCCATTCGTCAATCACTGATTCTCGATCTTTGAAACTAACTTCTTCAAGATCGAGCATCACTCCATATGGATGGATAGGATCAAGGGTGGCTTTCCCAACCGGTGAATCTTGGATTCTAGGTTCTCGCCTCCTTCTGGTTCTTTCCATCAGTATGGCTTCATCGGGTACCGTTGAGGTATACGATGGTCCGGCCTGAAAATCACGAGCTTCCCTCATGACTTCTTCAGGTGGCGGTGGTGCTTGTTGATTTAATGACACCGCAGCATTTCTATCCACCATTTGTTGTTGGTTCATCTTGAGATCAACCACCGTCATATTAGCAAAGGATTCTGCTAACTCTTGTAGATCTTCAAGTCCGATTCTTTCAAGGTTATTCATGATTTTTCACCTTGGAATAATCGTACATATCTTTCCACTTGAGGATCTTTGCCTTTATCCTTTAATGGTAAAGGATATTTTGGTCATTCGGTGAATAGCATCTTGTTCCTTCTTTCTGAACGAGATCTGTTCTCCAATTGGCCAACTCGACTTTGAATATCTTTCAAGATGGTTAGAATTTCATCTTGTTGAATAGATATTTTCTTTATCTCTTGGGGTACTGTAATTACGCGGTTGCCGTAATTTTGTACTGTCTTCTGGATCTCCCTTAAATCGACCGAGAATTTTGATAAGTCGGGGTCAATTTCTCGGAAGACCGGAGTGACCGGAGCGCATTCCCTCCTGTCTTGACTCATTAGAAATGGGTTAAATGTCCCACTTCCATTTGCTGGTTCACCTCTCTTTGAAGAGAGAGGTTTGCTATTTGTAGATCTTGGTATCTACTCATCATAAGGAGGATCCGTGAACGTTCATTTACGGATACAGGACCATGAATCCCTTCCTCCAACTTGGAAGCCCAAAAGAAATATTTCTCTTGGTGCTGTCTATCCATAATCTCCAATAGTTGGAGAAAATTCCTGTAACAAAAGCATCTCGGACAAGCGTCCGGATCCATTTTTTCTTGGTGTCTCCTCCGTTAGGAAATAATTAAATGCAATAAATACATATAATTCCTTAATAAACCTAGGGCTCTGATACCATTTTAAAGCACTGGTTGGAAATTGAAATTTTTCCAAGTATAATATTATCTTTAATTTAACTATTTAATGGACCCTACAATCATAATACTAATAGAAAATAAAAAGAAAAAATATAAAAGTTTGACAGTAATTTGAAGCAAATAAAGTTGGTAGGGCCCAACTTCATTTTACTACTTAGGTAGCATTTTTATTACCTCTTCACTTTTGTATTACCTCAAAACATCACTCCACTATGACACTACCTCTTTCAAGTCATCAATTTCCCCAAAACACACATTCATAATTGATGCTCTAATGGTGAAGTATTGATTTCTTTAGAATGACCGAATGAGATACTTTCATATTTATTTAATACTCAATCCGTCCACAAATGTATGTTACATTTTGACCCGACACATATTTTAATGTAGTGTTTTGACTTTAAGTGAAATAGTGTAGTTAGTGGAGTTTGGGTTCCACTTGTTATTATTATTTAATTGAAGTGTGTGGAAAAATTTAAAGTGTAACAAACATTGGTGGATGTTCAAAAAATGAAATATGTAAATATTGGAGGACAGAGATAGTATAATTTTTTGTAAAAAAACTAGAAATTAAAAAAATAAAATTATAATAATTCAAAGATTTATATGACATTACATGATGTTGTAATATTAACAGACTACATGCTAATATCATAAGGGTTATTTATTAAAACTACCATATTTCGTAACTAAAAAATGAATTATACCAATTTTGTAAAATTTACATGAAAAGTACTCAAAAAGTCCAGAATACCCCTAACAATCAACAAGTTCACCATTGTATTTTACGTTTACATACTTTCATTCGTCCATCTAAAAAATAAAATATATTTTTATAATCAGAATATCTTCAAGATATCCATAGAACAAAAACCAGTCGCGAAATTCCCTAGGGAAACAAAAATCCGGTCGTTCACATCTTCCATAAACCGACTGGATTTTCATATTTCTTGTAGATATGACCACCAGGTTTTTGAGCATATATTGATTGTACGTGTTATTATCATTTTAAATCAATAAAATTCTATCGTCAAAGTTCATAGAAATGTTTAAATTTGGTTGTTTAAACATAAACACGTCATTTTTGCACAAAAACCAATCAATTTTTTAAAAAAATGCATATTTTCACGACAGAGTTTTAGCTCGTTAACCTTATAACACATTATTCTTTGAAACTACGGGTTTAGATTTCACAATACATCTTTCGTTTTGACAAACAAGCACGCGATGTGATTTGTTCTTCTCTTCTTCTCCACTTCTAATAAATAATTAATACTACTGAATTCCAAAATAAACATAATAAATTATCAATCATTTGTATGAATTCACATAAAAATAGGCAAATCAAACCTTAAATAAATATATTTTAAATATTCTACACTAAAAATAGGCACTTTTCATATATTTTTTATAAAATGGACAATTTTCATTTTTTATTATAAAAGTGAGTATATTTCATATACCACCCATTAATCTCTAAATTGTGACATAAACACACTTGAAAAATGTATTGCTTTCATATTTTATCTTGACTTACTATTAAATGGTTGCTATATTGTGTAATGACTTATATTTCATATCCTTTAAAATAGTTATGTTTGATTTTAATTTTTTTTTTTTGATGGCATTATTATGAATTTTTGCCATTTAAATATTTTGTTGAAAAAGTTTTTGTATATTAATTTAGACGGTTAGACTTTCAGATCGATTGGATTTGAGCTTGGATACCAATTCTTTTATACTTAATAAATCTGGATGGAATTTGGACCAAGTGAAGAAAAATTAAATCCGAATGTAAAATAACCAAAATCCAATTCAAATCGAGATATTTTTCGTCCTCAACTTAAACTTTGGATCTAATAAAGAATTCCTGAATAGTGGAATTTCTCGCTATGCGATAATAAAATGAATGGGATAAGTCCATACAAATAAAAATAATTAGATTAATTTGGTATTTATTAATTAAAATTATATTCATGAAATATCTCAATTAAAATCCGTTATTAATTTTACATTGATTATTTGTTTAGTAATCCCATTTAAAAAAATAAAAAAATCTCAAAATTATGGATAATATTAATAACCTTATCCTTATTCCTAATTAGTAAATACTTACTTTTTAACTACTAACTACGAAGTCAAAGTGGTCTCCAAATTAGTACTTCCATGTTAAGTCGCTGTTGCTTCTCAAAAAAAAAGGTCGCTGTTAGAATTGTGAACAAAGTGAATTTATAGGCTAAAACTGTGTATTTCCTTTTACTCAATATTATTTCCAGTAATACATACATACATACTATTATTTTGAAAGCAAAGTATATCTAGCTCATCCAAAACTCATTCACACTCTGATAATAACCTTAAACGCTATTTTCTAACAACCTAATCAGATTACTTTCATGCATGCCTATGCTACAATCTTATCATCATTAATACTCTTTCAATCCAGACTCCTGAAAAAAGACAACCTGATTGTAAACATTAATTTTCACGGCTGTCGTTCTTTCATGCAATAATTCGCTTTACATTCCCATCAATATTAGTGATTAATAAAACACAAGAAATATTTAATGAATTTATTTTCATATATGATTAAAAATAGGAAGGTAACAACGATAAAATTCGAATCCTTTTTTTTGTCTTATCAATTTAACTACGAGTATAGAATTGCACCTACGTAGCATACTATCGAACATGATTTGAATATTTTAGTGTACAATTAAATTCATATCAATTAATTAGATATCTAAAAAATGAATGCACTAATTTAATCGAATAAGATATGAAATAAATTACAAAATCCAAAACAGTTTATTAAAAAGTATAAAGTGCATTAAATTCATTTTTATGTGCATTATATGCAAATATTTAGGAGTACGTATACTGTATACCTTTTTATGGATACAAATAATAATCATTACACGTACCATAATATCATTACCATGAATGATGCATATAAAGAAGGGCGAAAATTAATAATACCCAATTCCCAAAACATCAATTAAAAAAATACTCACTTCTTCGATGTCCATTAACAACATACCCATTTTTCCCAATTTCTATGCACTAACGTCACTTTCTTTTCTCTCTCTTCCTCCTTTTGACCAAAAATACTACTTTTTATTAGTGATATCACATTGGATGGCAAAAACAAGCGGCCCACAAATAATTAAAAATGGAATAAATTAGTGATATCACTATGTAATTCTATTGCAAGCGGTATTTACTATTTGTTTGATATTTGCAAGCGGTATTTACATAATATTTGATTATATATATGCTTCTATTGCAAACACCCAATACCGTGCGCATAAGAGCATCTACCGCGGGCATGTAGTGCCCGCGGTAGATATTATCCGAGATGAATATACGGGCGGTATTTACGTATTTTTGATGTGTGTATTTTTTTGAGTTCAACCATATATGTAGCGTGCGCTTGAACCTTGCATATAACATTTATTGTGTTATTTAATTAGACGTGTTATTTAAAAACTAATTAGCAATATTAACCAATAATAACAACTAATTAGCAAAATTAATCAATAATAACAACTATTTTGCTAAATAAGCCAAATAACTGTGCATAAATAATTATAAATCGAACAAATATCGCCCTAATTAAACCCTAAATATATCATTGAAATCAAAAAAATTCAAACTATCTATATGCGTCACTACCGCCCGTAAATACCGCGTGGAACGCATCTACCGCCCGTAAATCGAACAAATATCGTCCCTAATTAAACCCTAAATATATCATTGATTAATTTGCTAATCGGTTGTTATTAATGATTAATTTGCTAATTAGTTGTTATTATTAATTAATTTGTTAAATGGTTGTTATTATTAATTAATTTTGCTAATTAGTTGTTATTATTGATTAATTTGTTAATTAGTTGATGTTATTGATTAATTTTGCTAATTAGTTGTTATTATTGATTATTTTTGCTATTAGTTGTTATTACTGATTAATTTTGCTTATTAGGTGTTATTATTAATTAATTTAAGTAAATTGAGAGACAAAATAATATAAATTGAGAGAGAGAAATAAGTGACGTATGAAGATGGAGAAAATGAAAAAGTGGGTATTTTTTATATATAGTTTAAGGAATGAGTATTTTCTTTATCAACATTTCAAGAAGTGGGTATAATTCATAATTAACACTATAAAGAATACAGCGGTAAAGTTGAAGGCATAATCCCAGTTTCAAACTAAAGGCATCGATGAAAGGGTGTTACTAGTATGTGCTCTCATGCGATGCACTTAGAATCATGTATTGTGAGTAGGTCGGCATAGATTTAGAAAATAGTATAAAATTTATTTTAGTTGAGAAAGATACCCACCAAATAGAATATATGTAAAATTTAAAATATTAGGTTTTTTTCTATGATAATGTAAAAAAATAACAAACTTTTAATTAGTCGACGGTCCAAACGGATAATAAGAACACATTTTGGTATATGAAGCGAGTATTACTTAGTTTGAATAATACTTAGTTGATTTAGTATAAATTACAATAATAAAATGATGTAAATATATATTTTAATGGTTGATACATGTGTACAGTAATTTTTAATGTAAAATAATATGATTATACCAAGTTGTCGAAGCACATCGTGCTTGATGTTATTTTATACGGGGTTGAGTCATTGTGAAAAAATAATTAGGCCTCAAATTCACATTCTATACTTCCCTCATTTTCAAATTAGTAAGTCTTTTTTACGACTTTATACTTTAATTTTAAAGAATGAGTTGAAAGTGTATATCCAATAATGATAATTTAAATAAACAATAATTTATATTGATAATAGTATTTAAGGGAATGCGCTATATATTTATCAAAAATGAAAAATGAAAGTGTGCATATTTTTGGTTGATGAATTGAAATGAATAAAAGTTTTGTAGACTAAAAAAATGTAGGGGTGAGCATGGTTTGGTTCGGTTGCCGAACCGAAAAAATAATGAAAACCGAAAAAAACCGAACTGAAATTTTCAATAAGTAATATATATATTTATTAAAAATATATTTAATAGGTAATCTTTAATATATATATATATATTTATATATTTAATAAGTAATATTAATTAAATAATTATTTAATAAGTAATTAATATGAATAAATAATTATTAAATGATATGTTTCAATTCGATTTTCGGTATTTCAGTTTTTTTGATGTCAAAACCGAAATCGAAACCGAACTGAAAAACTGAAATTTTATAAAATTAAAACTGAAACCGAACCGAAAAAGAAAAAAATCTAACCGAATTTATCAATTCGGCTCAGTTCGATTTTCGATTTTTTACCATTTTTTGCTCACTTCTAAAGAAATGTAGAAGTTTAAAACTTAATTATTTAACCTTTTATACAATGAGACATTAATTTGACATTAATTACGAATTTGCCATTCAAATTGAATGTCAATTGAAATCCTTATTTTAATATATATATATATATATATATATATATATATATATATATATAGATTGTGACAACATGATTTTCTATCTACGAAAGTTTTAACACGTAAATAAAGGTCTAAGTGAGTCGAGACAATCACTAGCTATTCAGAATTGATTGGAGAAAAATTTGATCGATTCACCCGATTAAAGTTTAATGTTGTACTTTGGTGTTATAGGCTTGCAAGTTTAATCAAATATAGATTACATTTATATTCTTTATGATTAAATGAGTATAAACGAAATAAAGTTCAAGTTATACCAACAATCGGGCATAATCAAGTCGAGTTCGAGTTTACAAAGCTTTCAACCGAGTGGAGCTCGAGCTTGAAAAAATAAAATTTGATCTAGCTTGAATTTGACACGTATGAATTGAGTTTGAGCTTGAGAAACCAATACTCAATTTGTTTACACTCCTAATAAGTGTAAATGGTTGAACTTATCCAATTTTATGAAGTTTAATACTCTGCCTCTACCATTTATTTTATCATGGTTAATATTGTTTTTTAAATATCATGAATTGGATCTAATCTTATTTTATCATAATAATAATAATATATCAAATAAAATTAAGCATTACAAACTTTCTTAGTTATTTAATTTTGATATCAACTTCAATTTTCCTCGTATCGAAACTAAAGTGACATCTATGAGAAAACATAAATGTAAAATACATCGTGTTATTGAATACTAAGAGCCGTCAATAAAAGTAATTTTAAAATTCTAGACTAGAGGTGACTAAGTATTATTCAATTAAGACATACTCCTAAACAATGATACATAATATCTGACAAAATAGTTCGAGGCATGAATGACTGGTTTATAAATTGATAATTATGAGTACTATGATCATTTATTTAACATATTAGTATGCGTATATAAAATTTTAAAATGATCGAAAAATAATACATAAGTTATAATTTATAAGTAAGAGTCTATCAATAGACGAATATTAATATATATGATGCATGTAAATCTATTCATAAAACGAATATTATGGTATTGATTTGATCATAAATAAATAGTTTGTGATAAAATCTAATTATAAAATTGTTTATAATTAATTTGATATAATCGCGAATTTATGATAAGAAAATCCACGTAATAAAAGATTTTTAATCTTTTACTATACTTGTTTAGTATATGAGGAGTAGTTCGCAATGAATATTAATATTGAATAATGAAATTGATATTAACTTATTTTATAAAATATTTAATACGATAACAAACTGGTTTAATAGAAATAAGGGTGAAAATTAATACTACCCACTTTGCAATACATACATGATAAAAATAGCCAAAACATCCATCTACATGTCAAAAATACCCACTTTTCTAAAATACCCACATATCAATGATGTGCCTCCAACACCCTGCCCATCACTACCGACGGCTGCCCATCACCAACCGACGGAGAACAACCACCGGCTGCCTCCACCAACCGACGCCTGCCTAAGCTCCGATGGCCAACTCCGATGACGAAATTTCCCAATATATTTAGGTAAATTCTCACCACAATTCATTTCAATTTGCAACATGTAATATGGTTTGTGATTTGTTGAATTTTTTTTCAAAAAATACGAGCTATATGAACTGTGAATATGTGTTATGTTGAATTTTTTACTCAGTTCTTTGCATAATATAGTTTGATATCATGTTAGGATAGTGTATATGCTACAACCGGTGGTAAAATATCAACCACCGGTGGCTTGGTTAACCACCGGTTGTAGCATTCTAGGCATATTTTACCACCGG
>JAPKLX010000001.1:11504393-11544630 GCA_026898415.1 Leonotis leonurus
CGGTTGTTGATGATTACGTTATAGAATATTTTTTCAGTGCTATATATATAACAACCGGTGGTCGAACAAGCCTAGAACACAACGACCGGTGGTACAAAGGAACCACCGGTGGTTACGTTACGGCCGGTTCCAACCACCGGTTGTTACCTTTTTATGGTTAGCATAATTTTTATGTTTGGTCTGTAATATTGTGTCTAATTAAATATTTAAAAAGTGAGTATTTTTTGCAAAAGTGGGTATTTTTGCAAAAGTGAGTATTTTTTGCATGTAAGATTAACTTTTGACTACTTTGAACATGTAGCATTGCAAAATTGAGTATTTTTACCCATTAACACTAGAAATAAATGGTGTAGAGTGCCGTGTTCAGCTATGATGTCTAAATCCATTGCTTCTTGTTTGGTGACACATAATATTTGAAGCCACCCAAATTGTTTAATAAAGAGTGGAATATTATGAGGTGTGGTTGTGATGTTTCCTAGGGGCTACAAGCCTACAAGGTTAGATTAGAATGAAGACAATGAATGTTTCTTATTCTATGTTTATGTTTATTGGTGACACCCATTTAAATATCATAGGTAAATGACAAAGAAAAAAAAGAAAAAAATGAATGCAATATTAAATTAAAATGAATCCAAGTTAAAGGTTGGTCGTCCAACCTTCATGTTCAATTGGAATATGGTGTCGTTTGGCACCATATTATCAAATACTCAAATATATTAATTTTAATTTATATATACTAATTATTTTAAATAATATTAATTAAAAATATATGAAATTTTTATGATTATAAATTCTCTATAAATAGAGTAGCACATTCATATTTTTTGAAACACAATCAATTTTCATCTGTTTTCTCACATATTTTTCGATATTTCAATTTTATTTCACTACTCAAATCATGAATCCAAATAATTTTTCAAATTCTTAAAATTATCCAAAATTTTTAATCTATTTTAAATATAGTGTGTGTATATATATATAATCATAAATTAAAATTTTTAAGTTTATGAAATAATTATAAATTAAAATTTTTAAGTTTATGAAATAATCAAAGATCATAATCATAAATTAAAATTTTTAAATAATAATTATAATATAGATTTTAAATAGTGTATATATATAATATAAAATTAATGAAAATAAAAGAAAATATATTGGTGTGGTGTCATAGATAAAGTAGAAAGATTTTAAAAATAAGTTATGTTATGGATTTTATAGGTGAAAGAGAAAGAAATTAATATTTTATTTGAATGATTGAATTGTGAAGTTTGTTGATAAAGATGATCTTACAAGTAAAAGAACACTTGTCAGTTCTCTTCTTGCCACGTTTTCTTGCCACGTTTATGAATTGTAGATTTGTAACGTTGTCTTCTTTTATTTTTCAGAGATAATTGCAGCTAAATATATATACTATCAATTCTAATATTGCACATGAACTATAAAATTTGCTCCACAATCTACTAACTACCATTTTTTAGCTAATTAATACATCATGCTACTTTTGATCAAAATATTGCTTATGTGGACGCGAAACACATCAGCTTAATACGACACCGTTCTGACTTAATATAAACGACGTCGTTTCTTTCTTAAGGAAAACAACGTCGATTTGTTCTATTTCTTCATAATTGCTCGATTCTAACCCTAAAACGAAGAAGACTTAGAAATGGAATAAAACGACGTCATTATCCTTAAAGAAGAAACGATGTCGTTTATATTAAGTTAGAATGATATCGTGTTAAGCTTATGTGGTACATACATGTGTGTTATTTGTGTCCACTTATGAAATAATTTGACCAAAAATAGTCAAATGTATAAGTTAGCTAAAAAATAGGAGTGTATTGTGTATCATATTTTTAGTTCATGAACAGTATCATAATTAATGAGTAGTTTATGTATTTAGCAGCAATTATTTATTTAATTTTTTTTTTATTGGTACTATTGTTATTTTTGATTTGGTGACACTAGTCACACTAGTGCTACTGATACAGCTACATTTTAGTTGGATAATCCTGAGTGGCCCAATAATTTCGGCCCACACAATGGCATGTCTTTTAATAACTACTAGTCCTGGGCTTTTGTCATGTTTTTATTTTTGAGGGATTTGTTCAATAGTCATTACAACCCTTCTTATTAATAATTGTCATGTTTTAGTCGATAGATGGTAATGGAGTAGATAGATGGTAATGGTCCTAATGGAGTATCTTTTCTTTTAGTAGTAATAATAGAAAATAGCAATACCAACAAAAGGTAGAGTTAACTCTAGATTCTAGAATTTGAAACACAGCCAGGATTGAATGCCCTAATTTAACAAAGGCAAGTAAAGACTTGTACAGACAACATAAACTAACTACAATCTTCAAATCCAAACACAAATTTCTAGTGCAACTGACCAACCCATGGAGGCGTCCAGCGATTTCGATCGCTACCTTCTCTTCGAGCAAGCTCGGATTACCGCCGAGGCTTCCTACGCCAATAATCCTCTCGACGCCGATGTACGTTCACTCACTAATTTCTGTTTTTTCTTCTTTATTCATTTTTTCTGAATAGTAATTTTTCATTCCATCGATGCAGAACTTGACTAGATGGGGAGGGGCGTTGCTGGAATTGTCTCAGTTTCAGAATGGTCCGGATTCCAAACAAATGGTCCGAGGTACAACTGCTAGCTTTTGGCTTTTTTATTTTATTTTATTTTGTTAGCAGGCTCTAAAAAAATGTGTGCTCCTGGGTTGCCAAAATCTATGTTTTTGAGTTTAGACTAGTAAGAAAGGTTCTCTTCCTCGGTTTTACGTTCTATTGTGCTGCTTTTACGTATGAGATCTTTGCCCTCTTGAAATTTTATGCAAGAATATCGTCTATGATTAGTTAATTTTAATTGCAAGACTGATGTTTAATGCTGAATGGAGTCGAATTGCAAGATCTACATTCAATGCCAATGGGAATGTTGTATGTTTTCCAACATGTAGTCAAGAAGAGAGAGTGCAGATAAAACTGAACTGTGTTGATGACCAAACATAAGTTGCTTATTTTCATTTTTATTTTATTTGTTGAATCAAATTGTCAATAGATGCTATAGAGAAGCTGGAGGAGGCTTTGGTTGTCGATCCCAAAAAGCACGAAGCACTCTGGTGTCTTGGAAATGCCTACACATCTAATGCATTTCTCATTCCCAATCTTGATGATGCTAAGGTTTTCTTTGACAAGGCTGCAGGGTACTTCGAGCAAGCATATGAACTGGTAGGTTCAGTTATAAATATATCACTCTTTTACTCTCTGAGTTTCAATGGTAAATTGATTCATGCTCTTTGTTCTTGATGCTGACTGCAGGAACCACAAAATGATCTATATAAGAAATCTTTAGAAGTAACTTCCAAGGTATTCCTCTGGCTACTCCTGTTCAGATGAATTCTCTTTTTATTTCATGCTCCTCGAATTTTGATATTTTGATGGCTCACTGAGGTTGTTGATATTATCTGTTAGGCCCCAGAGCTACATATGGAGATTTACAAGCCTGGTGGTTTGGGCAATCAGGCTACAGGCTTTGACTCCTCAGCGTCTACTAGTACAAAGGTAAACAGAGTCTGTTCGAATAATTTTCTTCTGATTTTGTTACCTTTTGTGAAAGTGCCAGTCTATCAAAAGAAAAATAATTGGCTTGCTCAAGAATATTTTTGCTGATTTGTATTCCGTTGATAGTAAAGAAGACAATCATACAGCATAGTATTATTTTCCTAACAGTTTCCATAGTGATTTGGATCACCTTGTGCTGTACCTATCCATTAATTTGTTTGTATGTTTCTTATTCACATGCTTATCCTCCTGTACAGCAGCAGAGTACAAAGATGAGCAAAAGTAGCGACCTTAAATATGACATCGGTGGATGGGTGATCTTAGCAATTGGCTTAGTTGTGTGGCTGGGCTTTGCAAGATCTGATGTGCCTCCACCTCCTGCAAGATAAACTGCGGCAATGGCTGAGACTCCTATCATTCTATGAGACGATTTTACCTCATGGTATATATTGAATGAGAGCAGCATACTCCTAATAAGATTTTTTTTCTTCCTTTCCTAGTTATTGAGGATTTTTTAGCTCATGCCATTTTTACTTCTGCTCGCCATGAGACTTTGCTATATTCCCTTTTCTGCAGATTCTTTGCTTGAAACTTTTACATTTTGTGGTTTTGAGGTAGATCAACAAGTATCTATTTTTCTATTTTGTGGTATTTCCCATTTGATCACAAATTATAGCCATTTTTTTTCAAAATTCATTTGATCACAAATTAGTCATTTTTTCCCAAAATTCATTTGATCACAAATTATATTTCATTTTGTTTTAACTTATCCATCTTCATAGAGCATAAGGTGAAAACTATTCCCTAATGTTTCAGCAGATTCTTTGTTTGGAATGTTGACATTTTGCAACTACGAGAAATGCCAATACTGCTAATCACTGTATATAATGTTCTTTTTTGTTTAAATTCTATTGCAATCTCCTACTCTGCCCAGATGTACACAGAAGTATTTCATTTCCAAAAAAATAAACAATCTTTCATGTGGGTTGTTCTTCCTTTTGTGGTTTCACTCATCCTAACAAATGATTTTAACACGAAACACGATAATAAAAACAGGATCTTTATATGAATACAAAATAGAGAAGAATGTCATAATAATATCTTATGTTACGTAATTCTGTTCTTTCATTTCATCAACACAGAAAGATGAACGAACAGAAAACAAAATTACAAAACCTAAATCCCTATATTACAAGTGAAACATATTTCTATCATCACCAAAATAAACCATGTCAACATTAAGCTGAATAAATTAGACAAAAGCAGACATTCTTAGAAACAGTTCAGAAATCTTCATCCAACTTGAACACATGAGAGTCGCCGCCATTACCGTTCAAGCTTGACATTACGGAAGCCTTCTGATACTCACCAACCCTCTTCTCAAAGAAGTTGGTCTTCCCCTGCAAACTGATCAGCTCCATCCAATCAAAGGGGTTCTGCACATTGTACAGTTTCCTATAACCCAAAGCGTCAAGCAACCTATCCGCAACGAATTGAATGTACTGACTCATCAAATCTCCATTCATACCCACCAAAGCACAAGGCAAAGCATCGCACACAAACTCCCTCTCGATCTCCACCGCATCCGCCACAATCCCTTGAACCTTCTCCTCGCTCAGCTTCATCTTCAACAAACTGTACAGCAAGCAAGCAAAATCACAGTGCAAACCTTCATCTCTCGAGATGAGCTCGTTCGAGAATGTCAGTCCAGGCATGAGCCCACGCTTCTTCAACCAGAAAATAGAGCAGAAACTACCGGAGAAGAAGATCCCCTCGACACAGGCAAAGGCAACAAGCCTCTCCGCGAACGTCTCCGATCCGTCGATCCAGCTCAGCGCCCATCTGGCCTTCCTCTCAACGCAGGGGATGGTATCGATCGCGCGGAAGAGGCGGCTCTTCTCCTCGGAGTCCTTGATGTAAGTCTCGAGGAGGAGGCTGTACATCTCGGAGTGGATGTTCTCAATCGCAATCTGAAAGCCGTAGAAGGCACGCGCCTCCGAGATCTGCACCTCCTTCATGAAGCGGCCGGCGAGATTCTCCAGCACTATACCGTCAGAAGCGGCGAAGAAGGCGAGGATGTGCTTGATGAAATGCTTCTCGTCGGCGGTGAGGGATTCCCAGTGGCGGAGGTCCTGCGACAAATCCACCTCCTCTGCAGTCCAGAAAGAGGCCTCCGCCTTCTTGTACATCTCCCACACTTGAGGGTAGTGAATGGGAAACATGCAGAAGCGATCTGCGTTGGGGGCGAGGAGGGGCTCTTCCGGGATCGAAGGCATAGTCGATTGGATTTGAGTTTGAAATTTGAATAGAGAATTGGGGATGTGTGGAGAGAGTGGAAGTGCAGAGAGAGTATTAAATAAGGGTTTGTGGGGGGAAAATTGGGGGCGGGAGTTTGAATGTTTTAGGGGGAGAAGCTTGCGAGGGAAGCGTCTTTTCTTTTGGGAATGGCGCCATTTTTTAATAAGTCAGATATTTAATTTTGAAAATGCGATAGGGTTTCAGTTTTGGAATATAAGAAATTGAGCGTTTCAAAATTTAAGATAGAAAAGAAAGCTCGTGATTGTTTGTGTCAGAAATAAAATTGGAGGGGAAATTCGAAATTATTTTGTGACGTCATTCATTCTAAAATTGGAGGGATGTCATTTCTGTGCTTTTCAAATGATGATACATACGCTCTGCAGTCTGCAGCGCAGTAATGTAGGTTGTGCTATTTAGTCATTTCTTGAAAAGAGGTTTCTTCATTTATTTATTTTTATATTATTATGTTCAATAAAAAAAATATTTCATCAATTTAGTGAAATTTTATTGCATTTTTACGAAAATAGCTTAATTTAAGTTATATTGTATTTTAATTACTCCATCCGTGCCCTAATAAGTGTAGGGGAAAAAATTTGTCCCCCATTTCAATTTCCAAGAGTAAAATATTATTAAAATTCCTATTTTGCCTTTGTAATTATTTGAATATTTTACTTTTTATATTTTCAATGCAATGATTATGAGTAAAAAGTGTAATTTAGCTTGTTTTCTTGATAATTGAATTTTGGTGTTTGGGTACACTTATTGGGGGACGGAGAGAGTAATTTATTATATTAACTTGCGTAAATTAATAATAACTCATTTTGATTAAAATTGTAAAAGGAATTAGTCTAAGTAAATCATCATTAATGGAATAAACAGTATGATAAGTTATGAAACAACAAAGTTAACAGTTGATTCTTTTAATAAAATAGTTGATTGCCTACAAATATATTTTTGCTGTTTTGAAAAGTGTGTTCGTGAAATTTATATAATATATTAAAGAAATACATATTGGAGACATCATCTTAATTCAAGACTTACGTGGCATCACCAGAAGTTTTCTAGTAAAAATAAATATATTATATGATAATTTAATTAATATATTTAATTATATTTTATATAGTAATCAATCATAATTATAATCTTATTTAATTAATTATTCAGTTAACATTATAATAAATTTAATTCAGTAATTTAGAAAGAATCTATAATATTTATAATGAAATATATAATTTAATTTTTATTTAATAATTATTTTATTAATATTTTTTATTAAAAATTCAGTGAAATAAAATATAACTTACCGAATAAAATCTAGAATATTTAATATTCACCAATACATATATTTTAATAGATAAATATATAATATTTTTATTAAACAAATATTTCATTAATATTAAATATATATTATTTCTAAATACTTTATACTTTTTAATCAATTTGATCTTATTTTAATCAATCTCATATTTCGTAGTTTAAGTTTCACATATATTTTTGCATGATATTATGTCAACAAAAGAATCTAAATATAAATCAAATAACATTAAAAACTTAGTGAACTTCATCATACATATATTGAAAATTTGGTGAACTTCATCAATAGAAGAACATATAAAAATAACAATTATGAGTTTAATTTTCAAACTCGCCATCCACAGAAACCCGCCACTATAATTTTAAATTTTAAGAGAGATTATATATAATTTAGGCAATAATATACATATAATTTATAGAAAAAAAAATTATTGATATTAGGTGGGTAAGCGAGGACTTAAAAGACATGTTGGTGAATATTTTACGGGTATATCACGCATAATTTTGCGGGTAAGATGTTGGGAAATATTTATAAGGGTTTTGATTTAGATTTCAAAACCTCTCCTAAAAGATGTATTAAGACCAAAACTAAAATCTGGTTTCTTGTTTTAGAACTCACTTATTAATGAGTTCAGCTTCCAGGTACACGATCTGAAGGACTCAAGACTGAAGATCAAGATCAGTACTGAAGTTCTCTAGAACTCAATTTACATGTCAAAACTCAAGGACCATGTCACTGAAGATATGGCATGAAGTTTTGAAGTTGAAGACAATTGAAGCAAAGAAAGTTCGCTCGCTGAAGTCCTACACTGAACTTATCAATTGAAGTTAAGCTTGCTACTGAGTCACACGCTACAACTATCTTTACCACTTCTAGAAAAGATCTCGGTAGGTGAAGCAAGATCATGTTGCAGAGACCAAAAATGGTAAAAAGGACGGCGACTTCAACGGGAAGAATTTTAATCTCTACGGACAAAGCTTTCTCTCACAACGGATATATTCTTGAGGGTGTCCTATAAATACCTCGCTGCTTGAAATGCTTCAAACACTAGTTACAAAGCTCTCCTAAGCATTCAAACTTTCAACTTTCTCAAGCTTTCAATCACTCTCATATTTCAGATCCTAGAACATCCAGGCTTTGTGTCATACTTCTTAGCGTGTTCTTAAGTAGCGATTCATCTATAACCGAAGAATAGATATAGCTTAGATTTAGTTCTTAGCTGGAAATGATCAGATTTATTTGTTCATCAAACCTTCAAAGGTTGATCACTGTAAGACACCTCTCCATTCATTTGGAACGATTCACATCGAGACACGTGGACGTAAGAGTTTTTATCTCCGAACCACGCAAACCAATTCTTGTGTCTTCTCTATTTACATTTAGTATTTATTCTCTAACTCTATTGCATAATCTGAATGATGATTAAATGCAAACTGAAATATTAACATTAAGTTTTCAGATAAACGAGTTAGCTTTTAAACCACCACTTCCGCATGTATACTTAAGATATTAGTCCATCAGTCAAACACTAAGTGTAGACTGAAGGATTGCTATCTAAAGTTAACTACTCTACTGAAGCTAACTCCCTTCAGATTCGAGCTTTCACTGAAAACTTATTTTAATCTCAAAAGTTTTAAACTGGTGTATTCCCCACCCCCCCTCCCCATACACTCAGTATACTCATTACGGGACCAACAAGTGGTATCAGAGCAGTGTGTTTAACAACCATTGTTTCTTGAACCTAAGGTCATTTTAAATAGATCTTTCAGAAAATCTTACTTGTTCACTTGCATATCTACCTTATCCATAAAGAACACAACCAGGTTGTCGATGTTTTCCATTGAAGATTACGAGTACTGGAGATATAAGGTATCTTCATTTCTAAAGGCACATCATGTCATAATGTGGCAGGTTATCACTACTGGACCAATCCGTATATTGGTCAAGTATCCTCAAGCAACTTCAAAAGCTCGAGATGATGCTATAGAAGGAGTTGTTCCTAAGCCTATGCAAGAATACACAAGCGATGAGAAGAAGATCACATGCTTAGATGATTATGCAAAGCATATCATTTCAGGAACGCTTGAGCGACCTATGCTCGTCCACATTCAACATTGTGAATCTGCTAAAGACATGTGGAGCACGCTTGAACAAATGTGTGCATGTTCGGAGGATATTAAAGAAAATAAACTAACCCTTGAATGCCAAAAGTTTGATACTTTCTTGCAGATGCCAGGAGAGTCAATCAGTGAGCTTGAACTGAGAATCATGCAAATCCTAACCTCAATTAATGCACTGAATCCCAACAAGTACACACAAAGGGAAATCAACCTGAAGATCATGTGGTGTCTTCGACATGAAGACTGGTTGCATATCAAATCCAGATTAATGGGCGTTCAGATTTCAACACCCTCACTACAGCTGCTATCTTCAGCATACTAAAGAGCCATGAAACAAGGCAGAAGATATTGGAAATCACAAATCCAATTCGAGAAGCCACATCTACTATCACTCAGGACATAGTAGCTTTTAAAGTAGACAAGAGTCTAGTCAAGGAGTCCAAATCTGAAGAACTTGACATCGAAGGTATGTCAAAGGCTGAATTCATGGAACATTATGTACTAATGGCCAAACATTTTGAATGTGCAGATCTAAAGATTGGACGATACAGAAAGATGTATAGAGATAACAGAACAAGAAGGCCCACACCACCTTCCACTGAGGCCACTACTACAACAACCACTCAGGAAGGAACATCCTCTCAGTCCAAACCTGAAAGACCTCATAACAAAGGAGTGTGTTATGCATGTGGTTCACCGGATCACTTCAAGCCTGACTGCCCAGACCTCAGTAAGAAGGAAAGGGAAGAGCTCAGACTAAGAAGAGATCAGAGGAATGCAGAGAGGAAGACCATGTTGGTTGAAGATGATGTAGATCAACTCAACTCACCTTCAGTAGTTGTTTACGAGAAGCACTTCTCAGATACTTCAGATGCTAAAGATTTGGGACTGATGGCCACTGAGGACGAGGAAAAGTTGTTCGAAGAGTATTGCTTGATGGGAAACCACTCTGACTCTTCACCTCATGTAATATATGCACATGTTATGGCAGATGGGAACATTGATCCTACCACTTTCAATTCTACATCCATGACATCATTGCATACTGAGTCTCACTCAAAAACTGAAGTAATCTCTATTAAGGAAGATATCACAAAGGAAAATATTTCCTTAGAGGAATATGAGACACTAGCTGAAGATTTTCGTAATCTTCAAGCTATTTTCATGATTACAAGGGATGAGAATGAAGAGCTAACTTCCAAGTTAACTAAACGACCTGAAAATATTCTTCAGAACATATCAAATAACAATTATATTTTGCAACTTATATAATTTTTTAAGTAGCATGGATTTGAAATTATGTTAATAAAATATAATGTAATGTAATTTTTTACCAATACATTATATATACTATAAATTATTATATTACTTTTAAACAGATTGTTGCATTTTTAATAATAATTTTTTGTGATTCATCAATATATATTATTTTAAAATTTATATTTATAAATTATAATGTAAACTAATTTTCCTTCGATTTTTGAAGGGTTATACACTAGTTATCATATAAAATATATTCAAGATTTAAAATATTTGAGTGTATATGATTATATCTAAAAAACAAAGTGTAATAGAACATACAATACTCTCTATGAATAGTTCAAATAGATAATAAAAATAAAAAAAAAAAAAAAAATACTTCATCCGTCCCACTTAATTAGACTCATTTGCTTTTGACACACATACTAATATTTAGTTATAATAACTTTTGATGAGAGAGTTTTGTGCTGTAAAACTTGTTAAATAAGGAAATGTGTTTAATTAAATGGACAACCTAATAAGTAAAATGAATCTAATTAAGTGAGACGAATAGAGTACGATTTTTGTGGATTGAGAAAATCTGAATTAAACTTGCGATAGAAGCTGAGTTGGTAGGTTAAAACTTAAAACCCGTGATTTGGATTTAAGTTAATAGTATCATATGGCGCATAAAGCGCTTTGTTTAAATTTAAAGTTTCGAACTTTATCCATACAATTTTATTTACAGAACCTGACAACGGTTGTAAAATTTATCCAAATAAAGTATGAATTTTCTTATATTGTTGTATACTCCCTCCATTTTTTTATAAGTGTCATATTTTGATATATTTTTTGTTTTCTAATAAGTGTCCCATTTAAAAAATCTAGACAAAAAATGAATCATTTTTCTCATTTTACCTTTATTTAATATTTTTATAATATGAAAGTAAAGTGTATGAATGCATTTATAAAAGTGTGAATATAATAAATTGATGATGTTATATAAGTAAATGTAATACTTCATTGGTATGCGTAAATAAATGAAATATGACATTTATTTAAAAACGGAGGGAGTATGTTGTAAAATCAGTTTGTTCGATTCTACTAATCATCTGTCTAGAACAATAAACTGAGAAGATAAAGAGAATCACAGAAAAGAGAATGAACTGAAGCGGCACAAATAAGAGAAACGGTAGGGTTGCAAACCCTAGAAATATATTCTCATATATATAGACTGTTTTTATTACAATGGGTACATATAATTATAAGTGCACTATTATTCTAAAATAGTAATGTCCACAAAATAATACTCCCTCCGTCCCACCAGGCTTGGCCCCTTTGACCAAAACTGTGAGTGCTTTTTGGTCAAAGGGCCAAGATTAGTGGGACAGAGGGAGTAATATTTATAACACTCTCTCTTGGACATTATTGTGTGATGTACATACCTCGATAGAAACCTCGCTGAAAAATCATATGGGATAAAAATAATCGAGGAAAAGAGTATATGTTCATACACATACATAATACATTATTTGTTGCCTCATTAAAAACCTTCACCAAGAAAATCCAATGGGAAAAACTTGGTAAGGGAAAAAGAGTACAACATGATGTAGCCTTCTAGGCGTAAGGTAGACATTTAGGTCTAATTTTTAAACTTCTTTCAGAATATTCGTTCCCCCTGAAGATCACAATCTTCCAAATATACACATTTAATTATCATGAATATATTCCGATATAGAAAATGGAGTGTTTGACATACAATATATATGTGTATTGCACAAGTTGCCTCATTAAAAACATTAACTAAGAAAACCTTGTGGGAAAAACTTAGTAAGGGAAAAAGAGTACAACCAATTAGTCTTCAAGACATAATCTTCGGGATTATTTATATGGTCTTTGTGACCTAATCTTCAAGATTATGTATAAATTATCTCTCTCCCTTAATTAAACAATCTAAACATAAGATTTTCAATATTTTCAATATATCACTAAATATAATTGTGGGGGAAATTGATTAGACATACATGTCGTTGCTCATTTGTGCAACACACTATATTATTCCTTATAGGAAAATAGTGGAGATATATTTTATATCATAACACCAGTCCAAGATCAAATTATATGAGAATCAAATAAATAACTTTCATCCGAATAACACTCCAATGTAAATCTCAATCATTATAATAGTTAGACCAACATATTGTATAGCTTGAAATAATCAATGATATATTTAAATATCATTATCAAAATCTCATTCAAGGAGAAAAATAATATATTTCGCAAGAAAATCAAATTTTCTTGAATCATGCATGATATATTAATTAGTGATTTTAGCACTTGAAACAATGAACTTCTGGTCCAATATTATTTGGTTATCTTCTTTTGGTCTAATTGAGTTCATTCACTTCAAATGATGAGACAATTATTGAGCAAATGGATGTTATATATCAAAAGTATGTTCTATATAGAATCTTATTCGAATATGTTCTCTATAGAACTTTATCGAATAGATCGGCTGGTAAAGATAAATTCTTTCATGAATGTTCTCGATCTACAGGTCGAGATACTAGTTAGACTTACTTAAGTCTTTTAGTTCAAAATCTCTGTCATTAGGCATGAACTTAACATTCTCAAATGTTTTGTGTGTTTCAATAATACAAAATTTTACACAAACAAATTTATTGGTAAACACATAAAGATATACTTTATTATTATTACTATAATCTTCTTCTGGAAGAATTTACATAGTTGAAATAGAATAATATTATTTGAGAAAATACATGTTGCGAATTTATTTTTCCTAATTATAGGAGCTGTCATGTTCATCAGAATCTCTTATAAGATATTTGTACATTGACTTTTGCAAGGTTATAGTCACGACTTATACTACATGGATATCTATATCCATGGTTACTGCCAGAATTATTTGATAACGGAACATTTTAATTCAATATGAGAGTATATGTAATTAATTTAGGATTTCTGCTAAAATCTTTGAGTCAACATCGCTTTTATTCATTGTTTCGACTAAAATTGTTCGAGTCGCTTGCAATTTAGAACGAGGTCGTCTAGCAATAGTAAGCCAACTCAAGTCGTATTCTCAAGGAAGACTTAGCAGGGTGATTCGATTCTTTGTTCATAAACGAAAAACAATAAAAATGATTTGTTTTGAAGTTTTAAATTTAGGCGAAGAACGTAAATAAGAAACACAATTTAAATCTAATCTAAGAAAGAGAATTAAATCTAATATGAGAAGACTATTTAAATCTACTCTAGGAAAAGAAATAACTTGGAACTTGAATTCAAAAGAAATACGGAAGAAATCTGGAAATCGAAAACGAAATAATAAACCGAAAGTATAACGATAAAACGTTGCAATAAACGAAACAAGAATAAGTAATGGGAAACGAAACGAACTTGAATTAAGAACTAGAAAAGATCTTGAATCCACAATGAAATTCTAGAAAACGAAGTACAAAACTATGAATGTTGCAATCGGTTGACTTGAAGACGAAAACAATGCAAATAACTATCTAGAAATCTAAGTCTTGACCTTAGAACACGACGTGCTAAACTATGAAAGGAATACATCTAAAAGTAGTGCTGAAGAGTGGCGTCGGAAGTAGTCTTGAATTCCGTGCCAAAAGTGATGTGTCTTCGAATGAGAACTCGCGAAGAATATATAGCTGAGAGGTGGGTCAGCGGCCACGTAGAGGTCAGCGACCGCTGACCCGGGTGGTAACGTGACCCGTGCGACGGTTGGTTGCAACGGCCTCCGCAACGGCCGCGAGGTCAGCGACCGCTGACTCTGTTGATCTAGCCCCGCGTTCGCTGGCTTGGCGCTGGCGCGCTGCTGGTTCGGCCGTGACACAAACGACCTAGTCAGCGGCCGCGGCGTGTCACGCGACAGCTGACGAGTGTCTCGGCACTTGTCTTCATTTTCTCATCGTTTCTCGATTCTTCCTCATTTCTTTTCCAACTTCAACGCTCGATTAGGCCAATGATCCTGAAACATTAATCGGGCCAAAACATCACGGAATGAGGGAAAATAATACGAATAAAAATACGGAAAATACGAGTTTAGACTTTCGTCTATTTATAATTATACAATCGTATGTGTTCTACTGGGACCACATTCATTTGTGCATGTACTATAAAAGACTTTCGTCTATTTAGCGAGTTAATTCTGCCTCAATTGCTCTTTTAACTTTATTTAGTGCTTCTGGCACTTATATTTCAATTTTAGCTTTTGGATCCAAATAATTAATTCGAAAACAATTGTGGAGGCAAAATTTGTTGTCGATGACTTAATATATTTATTTTACTTTCCTTATATTGACAATTTTTAAGTCAATATCAATATAAATTTAAATCAGATTTATTTCATTTCCCATAATATTTGAATCTGATCGTTCCGTAATCACAGTGTTATGATTATTTAGTGCACGTGCAAATGTACTGTGATTCACGTGTTCAAGACGACCCTCTTCAGGAGGTTTTTGGAGTAAAGTGATTTATTAACTTTGTATTCTGCGGATTCTAATCTTTAGCACCAATGCATATCTCACATTTATATTGTTATGCTTCTAGCATAGAGGGATTGATCTCATTAGAGATCTCACACTTCTACTTCTAGTGTTATTCTTATAGCATAGATGAATTGATCTCATTCAGAGATATACATATCGATCTCACACCTCTAATATTATGCTTCTAGCATATAGAAGATGATCTGATTCAGAGATTTTTGATTCTTAATGGTGCATTTAAAATTATTATAAAAGATTTAATCACTCGTTGGGCAGTCAAAAATAAGGTTGCAAAATACGAAGGCGTAAACGAGGCGTTTTGTCCCCGCGAGGCGAGGCGTAAGCCTCGAGGCGGTCTGAGGCGTAAGCCTCAAATTTGATGAAAAAAATATAGAAATACAAACAATAAAATAAAATAAATTATATAATGACAAACAAATATTAAAATAAAAACATATTAATTTCAAATTCATGATGTTCTTTTAATCGATAAATTCCTCCGGTGATCAATTGATTGCAAAAGTTGCAATTGAGGTATACATAAGACTTGGTCTCCATATCCTTCCTTCTCGTTCCATATTTCCAAAATGGATCCTTAGACATTTCATATAATAAATTAAATAACAACAATTAATTAAAAATCAGAATTAATTTTCAGATTTCAAAATCAGATTTTTAAATCTGTTTCCTATTAAAAAAGCTAAATTTCATAAATTAATCAATACTTTAATTAATTTGAATTAAATCTGACTAAATCCGAATTAATCAATACTTTAATTAATAGAATTGAATTTCAGAATTAAATCATTAATCATAAATCTGAATTAAAAAAAAATCAGAATAATAAAAAATTGAATTAAATTTCAAAATTAAAAAGCAGAAATTAATCCCATACTTTAATTAATTTATTTACATATAATAGTAATATAATACAATCAGTTAAAATTTAACATTTTCAGAATAATAAATAAACATAAATAATTTTCAGAAAAAAAAATCAGAAAACAAACATGGTTTGCCGCCGTTGGTGCGCCGCCGCCGTGGGTGAGCCGCCGCTGGTGCGCTGCTGGTGCAGCTGGTGGGAAGTGAGAATTGGGAAGAATTGCAAAGTGGTGTACCGCTGTGGATGTGCCCTAATTTCTTTTATTTGTTTTGTTGTTTACTTAATATTTTATGTTTTTAATTTTATTTGGATTGGGCCATATGGATCAATAATTATCTTTTTATGGGCTTTCTAATTGTTTTATTAATTTCATAAAAAGAAAAGCCCAAACATATGACTTAATAGCCCAAATCAGAATTATTGTTGAGGCTTAAGCCTCGACAGCTTTGAGGCGCCTCGCCTTGAGGCGCACGCCTTGACCCAAAAAGGCGTAAGCCTCGTTCAGCAGTATCAAGGCTTAAGCCTTGAGGCTATTTTTTGCCGAGGCAGTCCGAGGCGCGCCTCACGCGCGTTTTTTGCAACATTGGTCAAAAATATATTGAACTTTTGGTTCATATTGATTAGTGTGTGAATTTTTATAAATTAAATCCAACAATATTTTCACGGCATTCTTTTATCATATTATATTCTCCCCCTAATGCCAAAAATATTATTTTAGTTGGATTAGATAATAAATGTACCATTAAAAATTGATCCTCAATTATTGACTCTAGATAATTCTTTTCAACGGAGTATGAATTTATTTTTCTAGAGTCTGTTTGGTATGTTTTTGGTGATGATAAATAAATAGCAGACGGGAAATGATTTATTTATATCACACACTAATTATATAAAGGGATGACCCACGCATTCATGCCTTTATAATGTGAGAATAATTTGGGTCTTTAATCTTTCGCAATATTATATTAGATAGTTTTTATAGCTAAATCAGCTAATAAGCGGAAATATTCCTTCATGACACGCCTAGAATATGGGGTCAAAAATTTCAAAGGAGCAAATTTCGAAGCATGACTGCTACTAGAATTGAATATTCAAAAGCATTGGATTCTAAAATAATTTGAATTATTTTTGTAATAATTGAACGTGTTTGTTCTATCGATATATAGACACAATACAATGTCTCACTCTCAGAGGTGCCCTTTTAGTTCAATTATTTTTGGTTATGCAAATATTCGGATAAAGATAATTTTCAATAAATTAAGATTAATAAGCTCTTCTGGAGTCAATAATCTGAATATTGTCATCGTAAAAGTTGTGATGCTCCTTTTAATATAATATTATCCAATAATATTTATGGTGCTATTTCAAGAGCAACAATTGAAGGAAGAGTATGTAGCATGCCAAGAACTACGCTTTGACATGTGTTCTAATGGCGTAAAGTTTTGCAGTACTCAATCCAAGTTGATTGCACGAGAATAACTTTAAGAAAAAGATGTATTTCATTGCCTATGTCCTGTTGTAATTATGAAAATAAGAGTTAAAACTAAGTACTTGCCCGTAATTTTACCCAAAGCTACAAATGCCCAAAAAGGTACAGAACCTATGCAGCAGGACACTTGGTATAGTAGAGAAAAACTTTTGTCAAGTCTTAAAAGTTCTATCCACTTACATAGTATAACGTAAATTCAAGCAAGATAATGACTAGGACTTGAAGTACACTTGAATTTTTCCATATAAGACTAATGCACCAAATTGGAAGGAAAGTTGCAAAAATCTCGTGAAGGTGAATCAATGAAATAGGAACCAAAACTCAACATAGCAATAGGCATAACAAATTAAACATAGAAATAGCCACAACGATTGAACATAGCAAATAGTCGCAGCGAATCACCATATAATCAGACATAATCAGGCCACGAGGCAACAGATAACGAGTTATAATAGAGAATTAGGAAAAAATCTAACCAATGTGCAATGTGCAGGACAACCGACTTCAACGGCTAGTCTAGAAATTTCTTTAGTCATTCCAGTTACTCCACCATTCCTTCGCATATAAAATTACAATATAAGATTCATCATGATATTGGATTTGAACTGCCTAAATATGGGATATGGGATAAAGTACTACATATAAACTCATGAAGTGCAAAGTATTGTGGCATTGAAAATTTAATATTCCTGCAAATAATTTCCACACTTTTTTCTTTCACTCTAAATTTGGGATATTCAAAAATTAGAAGGATAGTCTTGGTAGGTAGAAAAGGAAAAAAGAACAAAGCAGGAGCTTCAATTGAAAGTGATAACCTGATAGAGGAATCCAAGTTTGTAGATGAATCGTAATTGACATCTGAACCACTCTCAGGAAGATGCTCACCATTTTCCTAGGGAAGTAAGCAAAGGGGGTTTATGTCTGGGCAGAAATTGATTAAACCTCCAAACATCAAATCCCAAATTCAGCGAAAATTTGCTCGATTTAGCCTCATCGCTTCCCGAAGAGGTCCAGACCACATCCTGTTGCAGCGGCGGCTCGCTCAGAGGTGGCGGGTGTGAAACCCGCCTTCTTGGTGTGCTATTTTCACGTTGAATGAGAGGTGTTGCATGGAGTGGTAAAGCGGTTCAGCCCGCCTCCTCTAGCACGGGTACACAACGAGGGGGTTAGGCAGGCCGTAGAGTTGTCCGATCCGAGCGTCGATGAAGTCGATTCTGTGGCTTAAATTGACGCCCAATTTAGCCTCGAGTTGGCGAACGACGTCGCTTAGGGAGGTGAAGCCTCCGTTGGAGTCGCGGAGAAGAGACTCCTGCGCATCCGCTATCTGCAGCTCCGGCACCACCATTTCCGTGGGCTGTGGTTGCGGTTTCGCGCCTCTCTCAGTCATCGATTTTGCCAAATTGTCATTGACTCTCCCCTTTACTGCTTTTCCTTCTCTAGATCTTATGGTCTGCATCGGCACCATCTTCAATCACGCAATGGCGATGTAGCTGAGCAGCGCGCACGCTGTCATGTGGCGCTCGTTTTCGGACTTCCACGGCACGTACATCTCCGCTGCCGGCATTCGTTGAGGGGGATGAGCAGATGGGCGCACTGGTATCTGTACGCAAGAGGCACTTTCGCCTCCACCATCTCCTCCTGCGTCGCTATCATCTTCTTCGATGAGTCCGGGACCTCCAATGAAGGAATTGAATGGTGAATTCCTGCAATTTGGGACGGAGGAATTAATATTTATAACAGTATACATGATTTATTAATAGAATTATAGTTCTGCTACATTTTAACTAATATGGAAAGGAACTAGACCCGAATCTTAAGTTAATATTCATGTATTAGACCCGTAATCTTATAAAATTCTGAATAGTGACTTGGAATGCTTTACTTGTAGTAATTACTAGTACAATTTTATATCCAAACTTTTGAAAAACGTTGCACAACTTATTTTAAAAAATTCAAAAGATTAAAGCAACACAATTAAAAAAATAATGATTTTTTTATAATTCATCTCCATCGATCAATAATGTTATAAATAATCAGAACATAGTACTCCCTCCGTCCCAACTAAGATAAGGCATAGACCATTTTAAGTCGTCCGAATTAAGTTAAGGCGTTCCATTTTTAGGATAACTTTATAATACTCACAAGTTTAAATAATAAATATTCCTATCATCACATTATACTCTTTTTAACTTTAAACACACACTTCTTAATTACCGTGCCCAAAAAAAGCGTCTCGTCTTAGTCAGGACAGAGGGAGTAATATATAGCACTATATAAGCCTCTCTCAGTCTCGTAATGGGTGAGCCGGCGCTGCATTAAAATTGAAAAGTGACAAACCAAGCTTCCTAATTATATTCCATTATACTGTAGTACTGTACATAGTTCCATTTACAATCGAGTAATTACTATGTGCGCTATGGTAGGGGTTAGTGATCTTCGTCCACATGAGAATCTTCTTCATCTTCAGCAACCATCCACAGTTGTTTAGGACCCTGCAAAATGGGGTGAGAGAAAGAGATTAGGGAAGTATGTTGAGACAAAGGATAATACATTCTTCATTCATAATGTAAGAATTTGTGGTCAATATTAAAAGGCACTTATTGGTTCCAACAAAGAGACAAAACCCCATTTAAAGTGTGATTCTCAGTTCTCTTACTCATAATATATCTAATCCCTCCAAGCATATCATTGAATTGTGAAGTGAAATTCTTCTTCAGGTTCTTATCTTCTTTCTTAGTCAAGCACAAGATACAGTTTTCATAAAAGTATTGAAAGTAGTAAGTACTAAGTGAGCATGGCATAGATTTCACCTTCCCTTGCCGTATGATTCGAGGTGAACTCCCGGTCATGTCTACTACAGTAGACGGCTCAGCAAGTCTAGTCCCAGCAGCAACAACAAAGTCAAGTCCCTACATTAATAGATTACATAACATATGAGGATTCTGAAGATAAATCACACACATACGTGATTAGATTCATAAAGCTCAATAGACAGGAAGCTGAAACATACACCGATATGCAGGGTAAAAGCACTCAGTAGTCAATTGCACTGTTATACACATTTTACTACATCCACAAACAAATATCAAGAAAACAAGCTACACAAAAGCAGTTATACAGAACATAGTTCTTAACTGTCTCAAAACACTGACATGGGAAAATACGAACTAATACTATATATTTTTTCCTAAAGATAATTTTTGGCATAATTTACACAAACAAAACTTGAAAAATAAATTTGTAGAATATTTTTGAGTGCTACGAGAATATGAAG
This sequence comes from Leonotis leonurus, assembly GCA_026898415.1. Classification (NCBI taxonomy): domain Eukaryota; kingdom Viridiplantae; phylum Streptophyta; class Magnoliopsida; order Lamiales; family Lamiaceae; genus Leonotis; species Leonotis leonurus. The sequence continues at coordinate 11,525,111 of JAPKLX010000001.1, forward strand.
TACCTCTGGTCCATACACATCAGCTATTATAACTGGATCTAATATCCACTCATCCTCTCTGGGTGATCTAACACTGCATTCAGAAAAGAAAAGATCCACTCTAGCATAAGCATACTCATAACATTGTATAATATATGAGGAAACAAACCATTCCCAACACTCCAGTAACCACACAAACAAAACAGATCTGTATGTGTCTGTTTGTGTATAAGATGTGTGTACGTGCGCCTGAGAGAGAGAGAGAAGTCTGCACAACATATTACAAAACATAAACACGAAGGTATTGGAGTAACTCTAGCTATATAGCATACCTAGTAGATATTAAAGGCGCATCCATTTTCTCTAGCAATGCTTTGCAGACAGCATCATCTGGTATACGAACACCTACATTTGTTCTTGATGCATACTTGGAAGCTGTAGTCCCATATCGTATACATTGTTTTGGCAGTGCTTTACTAGCAGTCAAAATGAAAGTGTACTGATACAGGAAGAGGTACAATTACTTTTTCAGGTCCTTCAATAGAACAAACAATACTCAAATAAACTAGATATAATGCATATCGACATAGGATATTCTCAATTTGGACATGTATCAGTTTGTAATAGCAAAGTGATACTTACTGGACCAGGCAGGCAATGTTTGACGGCTCGAAATATGTTTGCAAGACCTTGGCCATTGCCACGAGGAAATCCAGTAGTAAATGTGTCAATGTCTTTGAAGGAGCAACACAATACACTAAGAGGCTGCAATCTTACAAGAAATCAGCATGTGTACATAACACATGTATGGAAAAAAAAAGCTAAATACAGTCAAATTATTGGATTGCAGCCACCAGTTTCAAGGACGACGCAATATGGAAAATCAGGCAACTTGTGAGTCATCAATCATGGAATTAAGCATGTAACTTGACTTGCCTTTGAAGGTTCTATGTCTTTTATTCTGAAAACAAAACAAATTAGCTGTCACCAAAATAAGAAATAAAATGAAGGGCCAGTAATCATGAACTTAACACAGTGTATAAGTAAATCGGCATTTCTTACCTACGAAGGCGTTCAATGGCTGAGCTGTTTCTCAAATCACAAACTATTGCATACCTATTATTAACAAAATGGAATCAGAGAATTTAATCTTTTGTTTTCCAAGTGTGCTCGTCTTAAGTATACATATTGTATTAAAAAGTCACCAAATGAAATCACATGAGTATATCAATATTGCAAAGTTAATCAAAAAGTACAAACCAATCTCAAACTAAGACTGCTTTACTTTTCTAAACAGAATTTAGCATTTACTTTTTAACACTACAAGTCCACAGTAATCCACAAACCTCGGTTCTAAAACTCTATAGATAATTATTTGCACATTTTTAACACACAAAATCGCATTTTAAATTCATTATTGCAAATTTCTATACTAGTGATCATGTACAATTCGGTTCCAGCACAACTTCCAAAAATAACAGTCACAACATGCCAAAATTGTCTCAAGTCTCAACTACAATACAATTTCATATTTTAGCAACCAAGCTGCTACAGTCTTCCTGGCATTTACAACTTCCAAAAATTTAGTATATACTACTTCTCATCATTACGAATAACTCACCACAGCAATCCAGAAACAGCAATGTTAAAACCCTGGAGCTACGTATATGAACAATTTCAACTTACAGAAGTACATGTTTAATTCGCCACTAATACATTAATGATCATGTTAAATTCGGTTTCAACCAAACATCCATAAATATCAGTGACAGACCACAGTTGTCTCAATTAGAATTAGAATACAACTTGTGAGTATGAAGAAGATACGAATATGATAACATTTACCACTTCCACAAATAAACGAAAGAGTAGCAGAAATATACAAAATAAAGAAAAAGAAGAGAAATTAACATACACAGTATCGGTAGGAATTACACCAACAGCACCTTCTTTCAAGAGCTCAACGATGGGATCCAATTTCCAAGAGTCCGACCCGAACGGATCAACCTCAACGTACAACAATCCATCCTCCTGAAGCGGAGAAACAGTAAGGCAGAAGAAAATTTGCAATTTGCTTCATTATTTTAGAAAGGGGGATGAATTAAGACCTTAGTGAAACGAGGCGTGGAGTATTTAAGGCGTTTAGGGCTCTTCTTAACAACTGCAAGCGCAACGAAGCGACGAGGAACGATTGAAGTTGAGGGAGATGTTATCCGGAACGAGAGCGGCAGTGAGGTGGCGCCGCCGAAACGTGTAATTCCCACCGCCATTTTCTCGGATTGGGTGGAGGTGAAGGATAGTTGAAATGGAGAGGGAGAAGAGAAAAGAAGAGAAGGGAAAGAAAAAGTATTGGTTAGTACTAGTAGAATATAGCGGGAGTTTTCCGTATATCCAATATGGCTCTTAGCCTCTTATCAAAATATACTGTTCCGTTTGATCTTCTTACACATCACATCATAATTGATTTTTAAAGTCGGTCATGTAGTGGCGAAGAGATTATGAAAATTTTCAACTATCAAAATTATATGAAATTTCTAATCAATCAAAAAATTTCTTATATCAAGCTCGCATAAACTTTCTACTACTCTTATCCACAATCAATAAAATACCATGGACATTTCTTATTATCATAAAAAATGAATGAAGTGTTTTATACTTGATGACTGTGTTGATTTATGAACATATGTATAAAAAAATACTTCCTCCGTCCCACTAAGCTTGATATTTTTTTTTTCCGGCACCTTTTTGAATAGATAACTTTTACTATTTTGGAATGTGTCAAGTTTAATGGGACGTCTAAATAAGGAAAGTGAGTCAAGCTTAGTGGGACGGAGGGAGTACAATATTACTCTTAAAAAAACTCTTTTTTTAAAAAAATAAAAAATGAATTATGAAAAAAAGTCGTACGCTACAATCAAGAGATAAAGAGTTGAGATAGTGTAAGATTTAATTAACTACTAACTAATTCCAAACCCCTAAATATTAAGTACTATACACCATATTGAAATAATTAAATATTATAGAGAAAATAGAGAACAACAAATATTTGAATATGAATTAAAATATAAAAAACGAATTAGATCTCACACAATAATCGCGCTCGAAAATTCTTAACTGGTGTTGGAATAAAAGAAAGATTAACCACAAATCATACTAAATAACATGTAGAAAAACGAAGAAATATTTGTGAAATGTTGCAAAGTTGCATCCTGCAAAAAAAAAAAATTTTAATTGCAAGTTATGTGCTGATTGAGATTGAAAATGAAATAAATAATGTTAACTTAACAAGGTTAACATATTTATATATAATAATACCTAAATTACGAATTAAGAGCCTTAATTATAACTTAATAAAAAGTTTTGTTTTAAAACATAAACTAATTATATATATATATGATGTATATCATATATATAAAGTGGTTTTCAGTAGAAAAAATGAAGTGATCTTGATCCTTCACTTTTTTGATCTAACGACACATAAATAAATGGAAATTTCGAATTTCTATTTATTAAAATATTCCCTAATTATAATCAAAAGGGTAAACAAGTACTTTTAATTATGAGAGAAAATGAGTGCACAACTAATTAAGCGATACTTAAGGGATTTTATTCATACCTTCCCATAACTGCCAAATTATTAACTGTAATAGGATTCGATTACCATAATTAGTGATTAGAGAATTTAAGTTGGAGAATTAATTGATGTGATTGAAGAAGAAAACGATGCTTAATCAAAATTAATTCATTTATGGGAGACGCAAAACTGAAATGGATGAACACGATGGAATAAGAAAGTCAAGGTAAGTGTAGCAAATAAATAATATTTACAGTAATAATTGCAGTGTGATATTACAATTATTTGCACTATAATATACTATTATTGCATCGTATGCATGTATATTTTTGAGCGTAATCTTCACTAGCTCCGATTTGTTGAAATTGCCCCTAATGTTGCAGGGGTTACTCTACTTCCTTTGGGGAATGATGCACCTAATGTGTTCGCTAGTATTGCTGCTTTTCATGGATTCCGACGACGTGGGCCTTAATAATGTGTTAGGGGGGCTGTTTTTGTTATTTGTGTTGTAGTGGGGACTGTTTCTTTATGCGTAACTAATAAGAACATACATATTGGTAAGAAGTGTTTCATAAGAGGAGCAGAGTCGATGAAGTAAACGTGCTTCCACGATGCGGGTATGATCCGGCGGTGGAATGCGGCAAATATTGTCGCGGGGATTTGAACGACGTTGGTTTGAGAGGGCGCAACCGAGAGGGGCAGGAGTGGCAGCGACGGCTTGCATCGTTCGCAAAATATTATAAGTTTCGAGGGGGTGCGGTCGGGAGCGGCAGCGGTGACTTTGCATCGTTCGCAAAATATTATTGCAAAATTGACTGTTGTTGCTCTCTTTGCGTTGCACATACATGTATATTGCATTGTCATATACGTGTAAACTGTAATGTTATTTCATCTTTGTACCGTTTAATAATACTATGTTGCACCACACGTACATGTGAATTGCATTGATATACATGTAAACTGCATTGTCATTTAAATCAAAATTCAGTCCTAACGAAGTTATAATTTATACACTGCAATGGATTAATAAATATAACGTAATGTATCAAACATTTAATTGGAATGAAAATGGCGTAAATCGATACTGCATGCGGTGGAGTGGTTTTCAGTTGCGTTTCCCAGTTAAAATTCTCGTAATTCGAAATTAGGGAGAATTTTTAAATATTTTGGAAGACTATCATATCCCATAAATTTCTCCAACTACCAAAATTAAATGGTAATACAAATCATGTAACTATATAGTGCAACACTACATATATGTTTAATGCAAAATATGTGAATATACAGTGCAACAACAAACACACGACAATTTTCTCTTTTCTTATCTTATTGTAGTTGCGTAATTTATGAGATTCATATCATTTGAAGATCCCACAAAATCCACCAAGTAGGATAAGTAACGATTTGTCCTTTTGCATTGTATATTGACAATACAAGACGCATATAACAAAAAAATAGGGATTAATTGTAGTCATTAGATCCATTCAGATAGACGCTCTAGATCAATTCATATTTTCTACTATTTACCCTCTTTTTACCTGAAACCACCCCTACATGTACACACACACAAATATTTGAAATTTTGAGGAGGCGGTGACCACTACCAGCCACCTCTATACGTCATAATTCAATAATAAATGTATTCATGCAATAAATCTATATAGATTGTAAAATAATTATGGTATTTAAGTGATTTTAATTATGGTAAATAAAATAAAAGTGAATTTCGTTATTAAATATTTCTTATTTAATTAATTAATTTTGATGCACATAAGTAGTAAATGTACTCGTATTGAAAGTTTAAAGGTAACCATGTAATATGCATGCATAACCCAAATATTATGAAAACAATTTTTTTAGCTTATGTAAGTTTAAATTATTATTTCAAATATAATTGTAACTAATTTCATGGGAAACAATAGCAATACAATTGAAAAAAAAATAGAAATTAAAAATCAATAATTAATTACTTGGAATTCATATTCATTTTAACGAATTGGTTACTTGAATACTTATATGAATAAAACTTAGCAATACCCATGTGACCCATACCTAAAAATACTCATGGATAATTTAATTAACAATCCGGTTCGATCCAGGTCCGTTATTTAACGGTATGATTTCGATTTTAGGACCGTAACTATTTTAACGGTTCTGGCCCGTATCTTACCCACCAATTGACAAACCTACTTATATCAAAATTGATCATTATAATTAATTTATTTAAAAATTATTATATAATAAATCATAATTCCAATTATTTGAAAAAAATTAAAAATCACATGCCATAATTTTGAATTTTTTAATCATAAAAATCAATTAAAAGTAATATTAAAATATAATTATATTCCCTACATCTGTCATCTTGGAAGAATAATGACTTTGTTATCTTAGTATACGTAGATAAAGGTTTCTTACAATTAATGAAAGCACCCGTGTATCATACGAGAAGGGATACAAGTTAACAATGAAGTGACATTGACATGCAAGTCTGTGATGTCGGTTTAGTTTCAAATATTAATAACTTTTTTTAAAAATATTACTCCCTCCGTCCCCCAAAGTATGTTACATATTTCCTTTTTGGGGTGTCCCCCAAAGTATTTTACACTAAAAATTTCTATTTTTGGACTCAACCTCCACTCACAACACACTTTTAAGTGGGACCCAATCTCCACTAACATCACACATTTATAACTCTACTCATTATACTTCTTACACACTATACACTAAGTCAACATCTTTTATTAAAACCCGTGCAAGTCAAAGTGTAACACACTTTGGGGGACGGAGGGAGTAAGAAATATCAATGCTTATTTGTTGACGTGTTCGAAATTGAATCGTTGTCCCGTCAGTTTGATTTAGAACCAAACCATGTAGAGTAATTATGGTTTCAAACCACTGATTATGGTTTGGAATTGTCTAACAAATTAATAATAATATATTTAAAATTCTTAAATTTCTAATTATTTTTATAATGCACAAATACATATTATTATTTAATTTTTGCGATTTTTAATATCCTTCTATTTGTTAATTTTAAAGATTACAAATAAAAATAAATATTAATCAATCACTATATGAAACTATGAAGTATAATTAATTCTCAACTTCAGAAATAAAATTTTAAAATTAATTTATTTATAAGTTTTAATGTATTCATATTTTATATTAAAAATTGTTTCATGACATATGAATAAATTGAATTAGATAAAAGAAAATTGAAATTACGAGTCTGTTTGTTCACGAATTTGTATTTTTTAAACCCTAAGGGGTGTTTGGTTTGGTGGATGAAATATATTAAATTGATAGGATAAATGATGATGCGATTATTTGGATTATATAATCATTTGTTTTGTTTGATTGTTTATAATGTTTGATAAATTATGTGATTATAATTAAAATATAAAAAAAATACATAAATTGCCCTTTATAGAGATATGTTGGGTGTGTGTTTACTTGTATTTTTGTAAATAATAAAATTGATGAGGATAATTTTGTAAATTTGCATTGTGAAATGATGCTTGATTAATAATCAAATTTAATTAAGTCAAGTTTGTGTTGATTAATAATCAAGGAATTCCTTGATTATATGCGGGTCGAATAATCTATCCCGAACCAAATCAAGCAAATCAAACACTTGATAATATTAGATTATTTTATCAATCACACCTAATCAATACTAATCAAGCAAACCAAACACTCCCTAACCAAATTATTCTCTACGTAATTAAAGATATTCGTTCCCTAACCAAATTATTCTCTACGTAATTAAAGATATTCGTTCCCATTGCAAGTTATAATTTGCAATACTTGTGTGTCTAATTCTAACATATGATTGCAAGCATATTAGATACTCCCTCACATTTTAAAAAGTGTACTATTTCATTTTTTTTTCTTATTTCTAAATAAGTGTCATATTTCATAATTCTAGAGCATATTTATGATAATCTTTCAATTTTGTCCTTATTTAATACTTATTGAAATTTGATATTATTTGTATGAATGTATTTATTATGCTATTCAATAAAGGGTATATAAGTAAAATTTTCATTTTATTGGTACGTATGATCTAGTAAAATTAGACACTTATTAAAAAATGGAGAGAGTAGGTGCTTACTTTGAGGATGATAATTAATTTACTATTAAAAGTAAATTAAATATTCATAAAACATCCATAAACATTCATCATCTCTATCGTTGAACATTGATCACAAGGAATTTAAAATCTTTCTAACACCTTCCAGATCATTTTTTTATTTTCTAAAAGTTAAATCATCAATATAAATACTTACCATCATGAACTTTGATTTTTATTTATTTTGATATAAATTATATTTCTATACGGTATTCCAAGTTTTCTATTTTTATTTAATATATTTATAATAAAAATAAATCAATTAAAATTTATTGATAAATAGAATGATAGTTATATTATGAAAAATAAAAAAGTAAATCTGGCGCCTTAGACCATCTCAACTTGTGTTGATTTTTATAAATAAAGGAATTTATACAATTGTATATTTGACACAAATATTTTGATTTGTTGATTTTTTCACATCGATTTTAGCCAATTGATCTACATGTATTGTTTTTATAATAATGATTAGTTTGTATGTTATTTATTTCATAATTTATTCGTTTCACATTTATTTTTAGATTATATTAAGAAATAATTAAAATATAAATAAAATAAAATAACAAATTAGTTATAATATGTTGAAAATTTATTTAATTTCATTAATAAAAAGAATAAATATGATTTTATATAACATGTGTTATGAGTTGCGATGGATTGAAAACTATAAATTCCCCTAGGAAAAATATAATTTAATATTTAAAAAAAATTATATATAATATTAGATAATATGATTTCACTTACGTGTCGATCCATCAATCATGTCTATTAATCTCCTATGAAAAATATAATTTAATATTTAAAAAAAATTATATATAATTTTAGATAATAATATGGATACAATTTATAGAAAAATATAATAATATGTGTAATATTATGTGGGTGAGCCTCCATTTAACATGCATTTTAATTGGATATTAATTAACGGATATATCACATATAATTTTTGCGGATATGTATAGTAAATATTTATATAAATATCTACGAATTAAAATGTCTTGTATTTTCATATTTAATTTTAACCTACGAGCGACATAATTTTGATACATATACCATTAATTATTTGAATTTATTAAATAAATATGTTTTTGAATAAAAATTAATTATTGATATCAATTCGGATTTATCTCTTTATTTATATAATTTATTTATTGAAATTAATACGTAATTAAATAATTTGAAATTAAAAAATATTATTCATTCAATTTTTTAAAATTATATTTTTTGATGATCAGTTTTAATAACTAATTAAATAATTTCATAGTTTATTTAAAAATATTATTTTTTATTAAATTCAAATTTAAATAAAATTAATATTAATTATGTATAAATATAACAAATTGTTAAATATTACAAGTACATCGTTAAAGTATTAAATAACATCTCCTTATGGGATAATTGTGAAAAATGCCCTCTTCTATAACATTTAAATGAGAAGTGCCTTCTTTTGTAAAAATCTATGAAAAGTGCCCAAAAGGACTATTTTACCCTCGTTTATATATTCAAAATATTTATTTAAAGAACAAATTTCTCTATTACATGTATGGTTAAATAATAATTAGTATTTCAAAATAATTTCAATTAATAAGATGCTCAAAATATATTAAAGATGGTAATAAAAGACTAAAAGAAGGAAGGTTTTCATATTAAATCAAAATCTGGACGGTGAATAGTGACCGGGTTTTGAGACCAAAACCGACCGGGTTTTGAATATGTACCGACCGGATTTTTGTTTTTCACGACCGGGTTTTTATGAAATTTTTTGAGCATATTACTCATTGAAATTAGAACATGTTGATATTTTATTTACATGTTTTGTGATAAATCTTGGCATTATTACAGCGCTTCGAAAATGGTATCAGAGCCCTAGGTTTATTAAGGAATTATATTTATTTATTGCATTTAATTATTTCCTAACGGAGGAGACTCCAAGAAAATATGGATCCGGACGCTTGTCCGAGATGCTTTAGTTACAGGAATTTTCTCCAACTATTGGAGATTATGGAGAGACAACACCAAGAGAAATATCTCTTTTGGGCTAACAAGTTAGATGAAGGGACGAACGGTTCTTTATCTACAAACGAGAGGTCACGGATCCTCCTCATGATGAGTAGATACCAAGATCTACAAATAGCAAACCTTTCACTTCAAAGAGAGGTGAACCAGCAAATGGAAATGGGACATTCAACCCATTTTTTATGAATCAAGACAGGAGGGAATGCACTCCGGTCTTCCGAGAAATCGACCCCGACATATCAAAATTCTCCGTCGATTTAAGGGAGATCCAGAAGACGGTACAAAATTACGGCAACCGCCTAATTATAGTACCCCAAGAGATAAAGAGAATATCTATTCAACAAGATGAAATTATGACCATCTTGAAAGATATTCAGGGACGAGTTGGCCAGTTGGAGAACAGATCTTGTTCAGAAAAAAGAAACAAGATGCTATTCCCCGAAGGACCAAAATATCCTTTACCAGTAAAGGATAAAGGCAAATATCCTCAAGTGGAAAGATATTTACGATTATTCCAAGGGGAAAATCATGAATAATCTTGAAAGAATCGGACTTGAAGATCTACAAGAGTTAGCAGAATCTTTTGCTAACATGAAGGTGGTTGATCTCAAGATGAACCAACATCAAATGGTGGAAGGTCAGAATCCTCCACGCATGGAGGTGCCGTTAAATCAACAAGCACCACCGACACTTGACGAAGTCATGAGAGAAGCTCGTGATTTCCATGCCGGTCCATCATATACCGCGACGGTACCAGACGAGGCCATACTGATGGAAAGAACCAGAAGGAGACGACAACCCAGAATCCAAGATTCACCGGTTGGAAAGGCTACCCTGGATCCCATCCATCCATATGGCGTAATGCTTGATCTTGATGAAGTCAGCTTCAAAGATCGAGAATCAGTGATAGACGAGTGGGGAGGAGCGATGCGGATTGCAGCAGCTACTCTCGACGTTAACAAAGAAGGACTGGTTAAGATTCTTGAAACCAGTCTCACAGGCGTAGTAAAAATCGCCTGGGAAGGATTACACCTCGAAGTAAGAAATCAATGCTTCGAGGTGGAATCCTACTCGGAGATTATCTGAAGAATGAGTGTCCTCTTCAAAGACCATTTCATCGGAGAAGGATACTACGAGGGATTCGATAGAGAGAAAAGAAGAAAGTATCTATTGGCGTTATATAATCTAAGACTTACAGTCTTGGATCCAAAGGCGCTCAATAAATTTCTTCAGCTCTTTACAATCTACCAGCATCAGTCAAAAGCTGATGAGACTATCGCAAAGGAAATTTTCTTCTTAAAATTTCCGAGCCCATGGAAGGAGATGATGATAAGAGATTATATCCCCAAGGGCAGTGATAGCATCGCCAAAAGGATGTCTTATGTACATCAAAAGCTTTCAGAGTGGTGTCAACAAGCCACTGCTCAGAAAAACCTGAAGAAGCTGCGAAGAATCAACAAAGCAGCTCACCTAAACTGTGAAGATAATGATCTTCCAGTTGTTATTGGAGGCGAGCCATCAATAACCAAAAGACGAAAGAATAGGTACCAACCCTATTCCAAAGAAAGAAATCCAAGAGGAAGATCTTGGAAGCCAAGGACGATGTGGTCTAGACAGAAGGCTAGATCATACAAAACTGGACAAAGAAGCGGACCAGCCAGAAGCAGGGGTTCGTTCCAAGGATCCAGTTCCAGGACTCCAGCAAAGAAAACTTTTAGAAGAGCTCAAACTAGAGCCAATGAAAGCTTTAAAGATTGTAACTGCTGGACGTGCGGGGCAAGAGGACATATTTCAACAAATTGCCCAGATAATGAGCAAAGAGGCATGCGAAAGTTCGAGTCTACTCCAGACATCGAAGATGCCATATATTATCAGGATTTGGTACAAGTGTACCAATTTGAAGATATACCCTCAGAGGAGAGTATATATGAGCAAGAAGAGATTCTTAGTAAAGATGAGGATTCTGATGGATCTACAGAATCTTCAGACTGAAGCAGAATCTTGTCATCAGGAGAGGGAAGATCGGACTGGATTCTCTAGTCGAACGATGATCTCGCCCAACCTGATCGAGAAAATCATGAAGAAAACTTTGAATGTTCAGAAATATCAAGATTTTAATGCCAGCAACCTAGACGAAGTACTGAGGAATTTCAGTTTAGGAAGAAGGAAACATCATATTGTCTACGTAATCACTAGACGAGAGATGTCACTTCCAATCGAGTATACTGGGAATCAAGTTGAGATGCAATTGATTCCAGCAAGCGACATCCGTGAAGATTTGGAGAAACTTAAACCAGAGATTGCCGAAAAGATGAGATGGATTCATATCGGGGCAATACAACTGGTGCTCAAATCCACGATGTTCACAGGAATTGATGCTCCAATCGACATAGCTATATGTGATAGGAGGATCAGAAACCTACAAGATTCGGTGATGGGAACCATCTCGGGAAATTTTTGTGCAGGCCAAGTCATGGGGATTGTCTATCCCAAAATTGCCTACAATCTCAACGACTCGGGTTTCAGTAAAGCTCTGACTCTTTATCAGGACTTCAAGAGAAAGGAGTTATTGGATGAGGGAAATACCCCTTATTCGATAACATATCAGATTTCGTATGCACTTTCCAACTCCCATCATACGGAGTTATTCTTGGGAAAGCCGTTTATCGAGATACCTGATATTTTCAAGAAGGTGACTACAGCAATTGGTCCCGACAGAATGGAGATTCCACAGAAAAGGGAAGTCAACATTCGAATACAAGAAAGGCCTGTCATAAGACATGATCAAAGTCTTAAGATAAGCTCAGGAAGATTATCCTTCCAAGGAGATAGAATTATATCTCAACCTTTTGGAAGGAGACTCATCCAGGAAGGTCAACCCCAAGTCCCATGGAAAACTCAGGTTTCAGCTACTCTGAAGTGTCCAGAAGGATGGAGAGGGATGACAACGAGATTTGATACTACAAGATGGGAAAATAATTTTCCATGTAGTGTCTTGTATTATCTCCCGCAACCGGAAGTGAACCACTACAATGGAACCCTGGACCTTGGGGGTTTTATCGTTGAGGTTAAAGGGAGAGCAGGACGAGAAGATGTTCTGATTCTAGGGCGGGACTTTTTGGAAAGATTCAAGCCTTGGAAACAGATGGACCAGGGGATGATGATTACGATAGAGGAAAGACGACTCCTAATCGTATGACAAGTCCATTCTCGATATACATTCCAGTGGGAGTGTTATATGAACAATATAAGGCAGAATATTTCTCGGCCTATATTGATTCAGGTGCAGGAATATGCACAGCAAGAAGGGGAATTTTCCCAGCAGAAGTTGAGGATACTTTACCTCAAATTGCTGGCAGAGATTTCTCTAAAAGAATTTTACTCTTATCCAAAGGAGTAAAAGAAGTGGAAATACTAATTGGAGGCGCGGGACAAACACCTTGGTATAAGGTTAAGACTCCACCAATTTATTTCCATGATACAGGAGCTGATGTTCTGTTAGGAAATAATTTCCTACAGATGTTCAAGAGATACACGCAGAACAATGAGCGAAGAAGATTAGTGTTCACAACTAATTGTGAGCATAAAATCATTGTTCAGAGGCTAAGGAAGGCGTTTAATCGCCAGATTCCAGTCACTTTTCGCAGCAAGCGTGGTGATATGAAAGATGAAGGAAAACTTCGTCAACCAAAGATGAAGGATCAAAGGAGGTTCAGCGAAGCAGTGCTTAGCTGTATCCGGGAGGTTGATCTTGAAGATGAGGAAATCCATATCCTCAAGGCAGCTTTAATTCCTAACAAAGAAATTAAGGTTGAAATGCAGGTGTCCCTTGCAGATGTTAAAAGGAAGATCTCGAGATGTTACAATGAGAATCCTTTGGCCTGGTGGGACAAGAACCAACTCAAAGCAACCTTAAAGGTGAAGCCGGAAAAGGTGCACGAGTTTGTAAGGTTTAGACCAATCCTGATGAACTTGACTGATCAGAAGGATATGAGTATTATTATCAAGGAACATCTTGATATGAAGTTGATTGAGCCAGCTAGTTCACCTTACAGTAGCCCTGGGTTTCTGGTAAGGAATCATGGTGAGATCAAACGAGGTAAACCTAGACTTGTCATTAATTACAAAGGGATTAATGATATTCTAGAGTTTGATGGATATTTTATTCCAAGTAGAGATCACCTTATTAACTGCATACGCAATGCTAAGGTCTTCTCAAAGTTTGATTGCAAGTCAGGTTTCTACCAGATTCGCATGGAAGAAGAGAGCAAGAGACTTACAGCTTTCTCAACACCACAAGGGCATTTCGTTTGGAACGTAATGCCAATGGGGTTAGCTAATGCTCCCCAGATTTTCCAGAGAAAGATGGATAATCTTTTTAAGGATTATTTTTATTTTATGTTTGTCTATATTGATGATATTCTTATAACATCAAAAGATATGGATGAACATATCAAACATCTTGAATTATTCGCAGATGTTTGTTACAAGGAGGGATTAGTGCTTTCAGAGAAGAAGGCAGTAATTGCAACCCAAAAAATGGAGTTTTTGGGAATAGAAATCGATGAGTCTGGAATAACTTTGCAGGATCATATTGTGCAAAAGGTCCAGGATATTCCAGAAACATTGAAAGAGAAGAAACAACTTCAGAGTTTTCTGGGAGTGGTTAATTTCGCTGGAATGTTTATTAAACACTTGGCGAAGCATAGGAAGGTCTTTAGTAATCTACTAAAGAAAGATGTTCCGTTTATATGGACGGAAGAGCATCGACAAGGAATGAGAAAGTTAAAGGAGGAATGTAAAAATCTCCCAAAACTTTCGATTCCACAGGATGAGGATGATCTAGTCCTCTACACAGATGCGAGTGATCATTGGTGGGCAGCGGTCCTAATAAAGATCACACCATATGGAGAAGAACCCTGCAGATATTGTAGTGGCTTGTTCGCAGAAAGTGAGGCCATCAGATGGCATATCAACGAGAAGGAATTCTTTGCAGTAGTAAAGGCTTTTAAGAAATGGCCTTTATTTTTATTAGCAAAGAAATTTACTTTAAAAGTTGATAATACACAGGTTAAAGCTTTCCTAAAAAATAACATAGCATCAAAACCCGAAAATGCTAGGTTACTTAGATGGCAAGCTTTATGTCAATATTATATTTATGATATTGTCGTGTTAAAATCTCATGAAAATATTCTTGCAGATTTTTTGACGAGAGATGGAGCCAGCTGAGATTGGATCCATCATGCTAGCTCAAAGGCATCTCCGAGAAAACTTGGAAATGCTTTTGGATGAATGGGACGAGTGCACTCTCCATGCCGATCAGATGGGGAAAATGCAAGCTACCGATAAGACGAAAGTCTCCGGTAGGATACGAGCCTGTTTGCTGACCTTTACTCAGTTAGGGTCAGCAATGGAAAAGCCAATCCTGCGGGCTTCTAGACACCCTCTAGAGAAGGCAGAGTTTCGTGTTCCGGCACCTAAACCGGTAGATGGGGATTCAAATACCCCTCTAGCAAGTTCTAAGCTGGTGGAGTCTGAACCACTGGCCCAAGAAAAAGATGATGCTAGGGCTTCACCGCCTGAACCATCATGTCAACCCTCCACCTCTGGGGAAAAAGAGGGAGAGATTAGTCTCAGGCCCATGACAGGCAAATCTGAGTCTAATACTAACTTGATTATTTTCTCCTCTTCTGAACAGGCTTATCAGGCGAATTGGGAGAAATTATTCACAAGAGTAGGTATCAATCCAAGTACTAGCAGGGTTGATATTTCGGGGAAATATCCACGAGTATGGATGATGCCGGGATCAAAACCCCATGATGTCAAGCAGTGGTATGAATTTGGGGCACTTGCCTCAGTTTATACTATGTCCCCATCATTTCCAGAAATCAAGGGTTTACCCCGTTGGATCCAGGAAGTGGTACATGATACCTGGGCAAATAACGACCAACTTTGCCGAGGTGATACACTGGAGCTATATTTTATAAGTGCAGCCCCAGAACCAGCAGGGAAGGGGAATCATGAGGCCTTTCATTACATAAGGCTTCGAAGACCCCGAATGGATGCCTTCAATCAAATCAAGGCACCAGCTAATGAGGTCCCAATGATCGCCTCCATTTCTGATGATCAAATCACGACGAGGCGAGCATGGGGATTATGGGTCTGTCTCACAGAGATGGACAAGGTCAAGTTTCCATTCAAATTATTTCAAAATTCAATGAATGGATCGTTCCTGTTAAATACTATGACAGGGAAAACAACCAAGTTCGCGGAAGAGGCTTTTGAGCGGAAAAGAACTCTTCTGTGGGAAAATAAGATGGCGATGAGTAAAGAGACTCATCGAAAATTTTGCAACATGGCTCATGTTGGCCATTGGGAGTCCAAGATATGTTCGGATTGTCCAGTCCAACGTGAACCTGAGTTCAGAAAGGGCTTCCTACCCAAACCAGATAAGAAGAAGTTCCGAGCCAACGAGTATGAGGAGAAGAAAGCTTCTCAGAAGGGACGAGCTCCGAGGGTCCCTCCAAAAAAGGCAGATGGCCGACAGAAATAAAGAGGCCATGTGAGAATAAAGTAGAAGATGCTTTCGGTAAAAGAGAGCATCTGATAAAGCAGCACCCACCAAAAAGAAAACGACAATGGTGGGTGGAAGAAAAAGACGTTCTACCATAAAAAGAATCGTCGGTGGAACAATAATAGAAACGGACAACCAACTTTGGAAAATAATTCAACGAGGGGGTCCGAGACCACTACAAGCTGTCTACCTTATCTGGACCCATTGACACATGGAAACGGAGGATAAGGTATCCAAGGCAATAATGCAGCGAGGAAGGAGGCCTAAAGACTCCTATATAAAGAAGGCATTGGAGAAGAGAAAGGGCATCGAAAATTTTCCTTACTTCTCTCCAACAATAAACATTGTATTCCTAGATAGTTTATGCGAGTGGTTTTTCTTTCCGCTACCATAGGTAGCTAAACAAGTTAGTCTCCTCCCTAAAGGAGATCTAATTAGTATGTAATATATATTTATAATTTCTTAATAAGATTTGGGCTTTTGTTCATCATCTTCTGGATTTATATTTTCCTTATTTTTACCAACCAAATACTTATACGCCCCGGGTAGGAAACGAACGAGGGCTGTGCTGTAAGCTGTTGAAGGAATCTGCGTCTGGAAACCATAAGGTGTTCCTGGTGGTTGGACGTGGTCCCTAAAACTTCCGGTGGATACGACCCGACAGCTTATCGGTCAAAGAAGGTATGAAAGTTGGTATTAATATAGAATTTATTTATACGGAAGCATGATGGGCTTGATAGAAATGCATGATTTATACTATTTGAAGTATTAATTAGTTTTAACTATATTGATAATGGAGAAATTATGTTAAGAAAGGGTATAATGGTCAACAACACATAATTTGGGTACTTTTGATAGAGTTTTACAAGATAGGGCATTTTTGATTTTAAGTTACAAAAAGGGGTACTATCCATATATCACCCCTTATTTTATATACAGAATAGAAGAAAGAGACCTCTTTTTAACGGAAGGAAGAAAGTATATAACTAGCACAAGTGCATTAGATGCACAATTATATATTGTCATAGTTTTATATAATTAAAAGGGGAAATGATTTTAAAATACACAAACTTTTCGCGTTTTATTAATTTTAACACGAATTCTAAAACATTGTTACAAATACACGAACTATATCACTTACTCAATGTTTGACATATCATTGACTTTAAGCGGAAATCGAATCTGACATGTCAAAACCTATTTGATGTGGACTTGGGGCTTAACACGTAGGAGGTGTTGGAGGAAGCTCGATGTTAAACCTATTTTGTAGATTTAGGTTCTCGCAATTAACGAGATTTATTGTACGCGATAAGTTGACCCTAGTCGAATTTCGTAGGAAAGCTATGCAGGGCTATCAATTAATAACACTATAAGACTCTAATAAAAGGACTTCTTAACACTCTATCAAAAGATGAATTTTTAAGCTAAACTAATTAATGCAACTAAAGAAATTAATTAACCAAAGGATTGATATCCATTCATCCAACAATTAATATCTTATTCAATCATGCATTTGATATTCAATCACGATTTTAAGTTGTTTAACATCTAACACACGTATTTGATTATTAAACGGTGATCCTAACTCTCGTATGTGAATCACACAAAAGGGGATTCAATAATTAAATCACAAATTCCAATTCAACGTTCCCGATTAGAATTTGGGGTTGATTAATTCTAGGTCGAACACAAGAACAATCTCTCGATCTATTCTAGTGTTTAAGACGAATTAAATGTTGATCAAGCATCTAATTCAATTCAAGTTCAAGAATTAATCAATAAGCATGGATGAATTAAGATATTAAATGAGGAATTAGAACATCTAAACCCTAGGTAGAATTTAAACACTCATGGAGATAAAATTAAATCAAGAAAAGAATCCATAGATAAAATCACTTACTAAATTAATTCCAAGATCCAAGAGTTGTTTTCTCTTCAATCCGTATAAAGTAGCGTTTCTAATTCTAGGAAAGCGATGAAAAATAACGTTCTAAAAATAAAATATGAGAGAGAGAGTTTTAAAACTGAAAAATTTCTAATTAAACGAGGGGAAACTGTGCTCTTTAATTGCGTGCAGCGGCAGCTGGGGATCCAGAGCGCGCTGCCTTCTGTCTTCATTCTTCGCCGAGCCAGCGCCCGCTGGGCTCGACATTCTGCCCTTTCTCGCTCCTTGCCTCCAGCGCCCGCTGGACCTAGCGTTCTGTACCACTTCAGTTTGCCACCCTAGTAGGCGTTGCATGGCTAGCGCCCGCGGGGTGGTCTTGGCTGCCCCGGCTCACGTTCCGATTATCTCTCGCACCTCCGGCTCGACCCCGGCTAGCCCGATACACTTCTCTGAACCAAATTACACTTCTTGGGCACTGTCTTTGACACAATTCCACCATCTACATCACATTCAAGACAAAGTACACCCCGACATAAAAATGCACCAAACAAGAACTAAAATGAACGAAAAGAGGATGACACGAGACACGAAACATGACTAAAACACGAACAAAAATATACTACACACTCGAGTGGTGGAATCGAGGGGAAAAACTGTTTCCCTTGGTAGCTAGAGATGGCGGCGCGATTGAGCGGCGTAGCGATGAAGAGGTCGTCATCCCATCTCCACTCGCTCGGATCCCATTCTGAGCTATGCTTGCTCGCCGCTCGCAAACCCATGGAGGCCACCATATCGTAGTACAGCTGAGCTCCGCTGCTGATCCCAGCCTGCAGAGAAAAAAAATTTGAATCGACTTCAACTGCAACAGAGATCAGGAGATGATGGAGTCCAATTCTCCCTAGCTGCGTATGGTCTCACGAATCCGAAAATGAGTGAGCGCTCTCCGCCATGATTTTGGAATCAGACACCGGATTTTTCGAATTGCAGCAACAAAAAGAAGCTAACTCGGAGGTGGAGTAATATTGAACAAAGAAAGTGAAGAATCGAAAAGAGTAGGGGACTGTTTCATGCAAATATAACCTTAAGTACGTGGCGTTGTTTAGACCAGATCCACTGTCCGATAAAGGGATTCAGTAACGGGCACGAGGAATATTTCCAGCCTATAAACTTAAAGAAATGTGTCGTGCTTAATGAACTATACTACTCGCAATTTGGACGAGATCGTTGTTATTAGTGTGATTAAGCAGAACCCTAGTCGTATTCTCAAGGAAGGCTAAACAGGGCTTCATTTACGTTGAAGAACAGGAAAACAATAAAAGAATGGGGGTTTTGATTTTTAACTACTTTAATTAATTAA
>JAPKLX010000001.1:11549630-11568007 GCA_026898415.1 Leonotis leonurus
GCGGAGGAGGTTTAAATAGAAGAAGGAGATTGCGCCAGGGTAGCGAGAGCTGGGGGCTAGCGCTCACTAGGCCCCAGCGCTGGATGAGTAATGGCTGCAGGGGGTAGCGCTCGCTAGGGGGTAGCGAGCGCTGCCCCACTGTTCTATCTCTCTTCTTTTTGCATGCGCAGCGAGCGCTGGGGCCTAGCGCTCGCTAGGCCCCTGCTCTGTTCTTTCTCGTGCGATTGAGCTATTTCTTTCTTCCTTTCTTCGTCTTTTCGTCTCGTTTCTCCTCTTGAGCCTTGTTAGCTCTTAATGTCGATCTTTCACCTACAAAGTAGCAAATGACATACCCAAACATCAACTTGATCGACAATATCAATCAATACTAATCCAAATTACGAGAGAAACGAGACCAAAAACATATAAAACAGGGACAACGGAGAAAGGGAAGGAATAAAGAAGAGGCAAGTGGGGTGGCGGTGCGGCGCCGAAATGAGATGAATGTAAGGATAGAGAGAGAATGTGAATGGTGGGTTTTTGTTTATTACATGTTAAGCCCAAAGTCCACGTCATATAAGTTTTGACACGTCAGATTCAATTTTTCCTTAAAGTCAACGATATGTCAAAAATTGAGTAAGTGATATAGTTCGTGTATTTATAACAATGTTTTAAAATTCGTATTAAAATTAATAAAATGTGAAAAGTTCGTGTATTTTAAAATCATTCCCTAATTAAAATTATATATGTTGCTCAACTATTTAGAGGCCTAGTCAGATTTTTTGTTTAGAGACAGTCAAGATAAGTAGAACAAGGGATGCAATGTTGCACGGTGGAAAAAGAAGATGGCAAGAAAAAAACTGAAATAAAAAATGGTTAGACCATTAACCAAATTGTCACTTTACCATTCTATTATTGTAAGTGTACCTTATTGTGTTTCATAGTTCGTGGTTTGGAACCGAGATAGTCTTAAGTGGTTCCTCTTATGAACTACCAGTTATATTCTAAACTCGTCAGTTCTTTTGGATCCGACTTAAAAATATATTTTATATTAATTAATAGCTAAAATATAATTTTATAAATTAAAAATAATTATTCTATATAATATAAGAGATAAAATTAAATCAGTGATTAAAAAATCTATAAAAAACCCGCTGAGAAATCAATAATTCGGAACCGTCCGCTCACAATTATGAAACTTTGGTATCAAAACATAATTATCATCTACACGGTTACGGTTCATAATCGAATCATCGGAATAAATACATTCCTAAAATCATCAGTTTTGCTTTGATTACGGTTCGATACAGACAATTTTTTAAACACCTCTAGGAACACCTCAACTTTAATTATCTTTTTCATTAACTTTTTATTATAAAAACTAGTATATGTTGTAACATGGTTTTATTCTACCATTGATTGAACAAAGTAAATAAAGAATATCATAGAACAAAGAAGAGAATTGTAGAAGAAGCAATGTGAAACTGTATTTTCATTCACGTTCTCACTTTACAAAGTGGGGTTTCTAATCTATATATACAAGTCAATAGAGGAATAGAAACCCTAATCTATACATTAAGTAATGTCCACTAAATAATTATTTACAACAGTATATAGGTGAAATTTTTTAATATACAGGGGGTAATGGCCAACCTGCCCCTCCCATGGCTACGCCTTTGCAGCTGCTCTCTCAATCTCAATGGTGGTGTAATTTTAGCAGCCATTGTCCACTATCGAGTTGTCTGCCCCTCACGTTTGGGAGAATGGAACCCTTCAAATGGTAAGTGATCATAATCCTCTTTTTATTCCATATATAAACATAAAACATATATTAAACTACAATTTTCTTTTACGTTAAGCTATTTTAGTCGGTTTACAAAATATCTTTCCACTTCAATTTTCTAATTTATAATAAGTGAATCAATTCCACTGAATGACTCGGTTAAAAATAATATATAATATGAATTCATACTATGTAACGTTTTATTAAAATAACAACCACTTTGTATCATACCATGTCCTGATCTCATTTTATCAAGACATCTACAAAGTATGTTTGTAGGTAAAAGATATTTTTTTGACTAATTGTTATTTCACTTGAGGTTTTATTAGGATAACGTTAATGCGTTGCACTGAATTGATTGTGTAGGATTCTAAATTACTTTTTTTCGATTTGCATTAGATAAAAGTACGTGTGTCGCAATGGAACTATGTATCTCTCCAAAGCCCAGAAAAGTATGCTTTTAATTTGTTTGTGGGGCTTCAATAAAAAATACCCCATATTTATTTCATTTTGGAATTTATAGTTTATTAATGGTTGAGGCAAAATAAAAATTAGTCTAAAAAGATAGAGAAATACAAATAACGGTCTCCAATATAACACTATATAAATTTTAGTAATTTGATTATAATCATATTGTTTGTACCATTCATACCTAAATATGAATGGCATAAATTTTCAAAATATATTTAAGATATTAACATTTAATTTTTTATATTTTAAGCATATCAAAAAAAGTTTCTATTAAAACTCAAAATATATCTATCATATTTTATTAAAACTCTGTACCATCAAAAGAAATCACATTTATGATTGATAAAGGAAGTATGTTTTATAGACTCCAATAATTAATAGTAGTATTTGGTACAATAAATTATGGCAATTGTATAGTTACATAGACACATGCACTTGACTAAAATAAAGCAATAATAGGGTAATAAATAGTACTAAAATGATTTAGATAGGGACATGAGATTTCTTAGAGAAGCCTACACCAAACATTTTTTAATTTGGGAAATATTTCATTACAGCAAAAGCTTATCAAAGGTTGTCTAAACAATATTACTAGTATTTAATCAATGCGCATGGTTGACATTATTGGCAAAATGATAGAGTCGTATGAGGAATGCATCAACATTGAACAACATGCAAATTCTTATATTCCTCCATGCGGATTTGTTACCATGTCATTTTCACTTACTCCATTTTAACAATTTTTGCCAATTGCTGTACAAAACTATGGTTCCCTCTGAAATCAAATCTAATTCAAAGTTGGTGATTTTTTCGACGATAAATAAACTCAGTATAAAAATATTATTTACGATGTTATATTTTTTTCAATTCACATTATTTATATAATTAAGGTCCAAATTAGCTAAAAATAGATAATTAGGATGACAATAATACGTAGATATATTGTATTAATGGACGGTTTCTAGAGACGAAGAACCAGTAACATGGATTGAAAACTTCAATATAGCAACACTGCATAAACAAATCATCTTCTTTTATAATAACTTTAACTTGACGTATTAAAGGAAGAAAAAAAGAAAGAAACTTCTTTTGACCCTAGTTAATTATTGAAAATTAAGTGGTGCATGCAGCATTTCATTGGTTAGAAAATTGTCTTGAAATTTTGTTCATATCATCACTTTCAGGTAAAGTTAGACTAAGTACAACTACCTTATTTAACAATGACTTTCTTCCCTAAAGTCATCCTCCTATTTGCTCATATTCTAACTGTTTCATTCTCCATATATTCAATATCTTCACAACTCACAAAAGGGCAGCAAACACACACACACACAAAGAGATGGATAGGTGCAGCAAAATTTTATGTGTGTTGATAATATGCATGATTGTGAAGAGTGGACAAGGGCAATTAAGGGAAAACTTCTACATGTCATCATGTCCCAACGTTGAGAACATCGTGAGGCAGGTCGTCGTGTCGAAGATAAACCAGACGTTCGTCACCATTCCTGCTACTGTGCGCCTATTTTTCCACGACTGCTTCGTTGAGGTACATATGCATTCATCTTGTTTCTAAAGCAGTTAGTTGAGAACAATGAAAAGATAAGCATAATATGTCACAAGAATGGTATTACAAAGTCATAGTTGATGCAAGAAACAGAACTTGAACAGCAGAATAGTCTACTTGTGACCATGAAATCAGTTAATACTAGTTTTTAATCTAAGTAGGGATGTGATGCCTCTGTTGTGATTGCTTCACCAAACAACGACGCGGAGAAAGATGCACCAGACAATCTGTCCTTAGCTGGGGACGGCTTCGACACCGTTGTTAAGGCTAAACAAGCAGTAGAGGCTCAGTGCCCTGGCATAGTCTCCTGTGCAGACATCTTAACCATTGCTGCTAGAGACGTCGTCTTCCTCGTACGTGCAATCATTCACTACCTTTTTCCACTTCAAAACCAAAATCTTGTCAACTCAATCAAGATGTAACAATTCTTATCTTTGCAAAACAAAATAATAAAATCAGGCCGGAGGCCCTGCATACAACGTGGAACTAGGAAGGCGAGACGGGCTAATCTCGCGGGCTTCAATGGTTGCTGGGAACCTACCGGAGCCCGAATTCAATCTGGAGCAACTGAACGCCATGTTCGCGAAGCACGGTCTGTCTCAAACGGACATGGTTGCTCTTTCAGGGTGCCACACATTAGGCTTCTCTCACTGCAGCCGTGTTGCTAATAGGATATACTCTTTCTCTCCTTCCAACCCGGTTGACCCGACTATGGACCCGGCCTTTGCACAGCAGTTGAGGCAAGAATGCCCTCAGGACGTCGACCCCGTGATAGCTATAAACATGGATCATGACACTCCACAAACATTTGACAATGTGTACTACCAGCATCTGGTGGGAGGGAGAGGCCTTTTTACATCTGATCAGGTGCTTTTTACTGATCCGGCGTCGCAGCAGACTGTTATGGACTTTGCTCAGAACCCTGGTGACTTCAACGGGGCATTCATTACTGCAATGACTAAGCTAGGCAGGGTTGGGGTCAAAACTGGAAGCCAAGGAGATATAAGAAGGGATTGCACAGCATTCAATTGATAGCAACGTTTCATATATGTACACAGGAATTAAGGAGTTCGCAATGAATAATTAATGTGTAAATTTGATTTGTAGGTTCAAGTGGATATTGTCGTGAATAAGAAACTTGTATGAAGTTTGACACAGTAACATGTAACACAGTATGTCTTAATTGTTTTGTGGGAAAAGATATTGCTGTTGCTTGTGCATGGGTGCAAGAACGACAATATCAATCCGGATCTAATTTATATATACAACATAGATACAAAGTTGAGATCTGCATAGACTAACTTTAATTTGTTGGATGGACAATATCAATCGATTTTTTTATTGTTTAATTGTATATAATTAATGATTTTGGATATAATATATATTTAAATATATTTTAAATTTTGAATCATAATTATATCACACAATCTTGTTAATGCAATAAAAAATATTAACCATCAAACAATAAATGATCTCATAATATAAGGACAAAAATGTCACTCAAAAGCCGTATTTGTTTTTTCCCTATTGCCCAACAGATATATACCTAACCCGGGCCGTTGGGCCTTTAAGAATGTTTAGTCCCACTAATTTTAGGCTACTAAATATAAGGCTCAACAACCTTATGCGCTGGCCCAAACTTGCTCTAAGTTTTTTTAAAAAATTATGTGCCCAATACTTTGAATTTCTCATTAATTATATCTGATCATTCACAAATTTGATAATACCAAAACAAGTTATTTACTCGCACAAAATTCAATCGGTTTTCGATTTTTTTGGGCCCAAATTTTTCAGGATGTTTTTTTGAAGATCAACATAACCCATTTGTTAGGTGTAGTTAAAATTAGATAGAACACTTGAAGGATACATGATGACGATAATTACAAGGGTAATTTTATTCATAGCCCCATTTCTCTTATCATAATCCCAAATAAAAATATTAATAATAAAATTAATTGTAATTTACTATTATGTCCTCACAAACACCAAATTAAATTTGTACTCTTTCTCCACAGTCCCAAACTTGGCACCAATGTTGTTCTTAAAGAAGTTAGACATCTCAATTTTAGGATGATCAGTTAAATTTATATAGTGCATTTGCCCAACTTTTGCTAATGAAGTAATGATAGCAGAATAATCATAACTTTTTATATCTTATTTCAAACCCTCCCAAGTCCCATCATTCTTCTTCTTATAAATCACAGTAAAATAGTGTGGAAGGGGTAGGGTAGTTTTATACATAGTTTCCGTTTCTCTTATTATAGCCACCAAATTGAAATTGAAATAGTAATAAAAAATAATATTATACTACTATTATGGCTTCACAACTACCAAAATTAATAATCATAAAATATATAATTAAACTCCACCATAACCATCCAACCAACATTCACACTTTAATGAGAAAATGCTGAACAAAATTATAGGTCAGAGAAAAAAGTTGCATGATATTTATCTAAGAAAAAGTGGGTAAAGAAAGCTCATACCAAAAGAAATATATAATGAAATATAGCAGCAGAAAGAAGAATATATATAATGAAATATAGCAGCAGAAACAAAAAGGAGGGTGGAGCTAGGGGTGAAAACGGATCGGATACGGGCGGATAGTGCTTGTCCCGTATCCTAACCCATATTTTTTTCTCGGATTCGGATTCGAATACGGGAAAGCCGGATTCGGATACGAATTCGGATTATTCGGGATACGGACACGGGACGGATTCGGATCGGATTCGGATCGGATTCGGATAAATATAATCGGATAATATATTTCATACAAAAACTGTTGACACAATATTTTATAAAGAACTAATACAAATTATAAGAATTGTATCAATTAAAAAAAATATATAATTTTTAGGATCGAGAAAGTACAAAATAAATTAAATAATTAAACACAAGTATCTATCGGATAAGAGGTTTTCCCTTTTTAATTAATTATTTATATTACTAACTATTAAATAATAAATATTTTACACACATATATATAATATAAATAATAAATATTTTAAAAATTCGGATATCCGTATTTGTTATGCGGATAATATCCGACAAAATACGGATAATCTCGGATACGGTCGGATATTATGTAATCGAATCGGATCCCGGATACGGATTCAAATTTTCGGATACGAATCCGAATTTGACCGGATCCGAATACGAATTTGACCGGATACTAATTTTCGGATTCGAATCCGAATTTGATCGGATACGGCTTCGGATCGGGCGGATATTATCCGCCCAGATTTCATCCCTAGGTGGAGCCATAGGACAAGAATAAAAAAGTCGGGTACGCTACCGCTATTAGGTTATCTTTATTAATAACACTGCACAACTTCACGATCCAATCATTTAAATAAAATATAATTTATCTCTCTTTCATCTATATAATCCATAACATAATCCATTTTCACAAACTTTCTACTTTATCTGTTACACAAACTCTTAATAAAATATTTATTTTTTATTTTTATTAATTGTATATTATATATATACAATATATTTAAAATAAATAATTATATAATAATTAATTATTTCATGAACTTGAAATAAACAACGAATTTATTAATTTAATACCAAATACACATGAAATGGATACATAATTGATTTGGGTAATGAAATAAAATTAAAATATTGAGAAATATGTGAGAAACTAGATGAAAATTGATTGTGCTTTAAAATATATGAATACGCTACTCTATTTATAAAAAAATTAAAATCATGAATTTTCATATATTTTTTTATAGTTTTTTTTATTAATATTACTTAAAATAATTAGTATATATAAATTAAAATTAATATATTTGATTATCCAAAAATATGGTGTCAAAAGTTGACCATATTATCGGATAACTTAATTGGACATGAAGATTGGACGACCACTCAATTGGGTGTCATGCTTTTCTTTTGATTTTGATTTAATATTTAAGCATTTTTTTTTGTCTTTTAGCTATCACACTCAATTGGTGTCATCAATAAGCATAGTCTTAACAAAAATTGTGGAGATGTAGTATAATGAATTTTGTTGTTGATTTATTATAAAATCGAGACGTCATTTTTTTTAAAGAATAATATGAGTGTGGTGCGAAAATGGGGATATGAAAAAAGCTAGTGTATGTTTAATTTGAGATTTGAAGAACATAATACTAATATTTTTATTTGAGGTTATAATAAGAGGAATGAAGAGTATGTGTAAAACTGTTTTACACTAATTATAAAATAGATATTATTGTGTATTGGGGAATTATGTAACTCTCCGTCTACAAAATTGTCTTATAATTAGATGTGTAAGGATTAAAGAAAAAGTTAAAGGTATATTTGGTCAGTGAAGAGTAGGGATGGCAATTTACCCGCGGGTACCCGACCCTAATAGGAGCGGGTTTGAGAGGTAATTGATATCCACGGGTAGGTTCGTGGGTATAATTCAATATCCATTTAGTTCGTGGGTATGGGTATGGATAGTTACTATCCATACCCGCGAAACCCGTATACCCGCCAAAATTACCCGCGAAATACCCGCGAATTACCCGCGAAATACCCACGAATTACCCATCTACCCATTTAATATTAATCATATTTTTATATTTTTTTTAATAATATATTATATTTAATATATCTTAAATTTAATTTTTATTTTTTATATTTCAATTTTTAATTATTATATTTCAAAAAAGAACCCTATTCATTCGTCTCTCTTAGTCCACACTCCATCTGTCCGCCGCCGTGCTCTGCTCCCCTCCGCGACTCCGACCCCGCCACTGCTCCCCTCTGCCCCCGCCGGGCCGCCGCCCCTTTCCCTTCCTAGAAACCCTTGCCTCCAGGTCCAGGCCCCCACCTTACCGCTGGCCACTCACCGCTCTAAGCCTCTAACGGCCCTCTCCCCCAGGCCCCGAAGCTGTCGCCGGCGGCGCCCCCAGGCCCCCGAAGCTCTCGCTAAGGTTAGTTTATTATTCTATTAAATTGAAAAAGACTTTATAATCATATTAGCGTAGAAGAGAACACACTCTTAAATTAAAAATGTTACTATCCCATAATAATTTGGGATGTTTCTCAAAATTTTTTTACAAAGGAAGTTAAAGAATGAAAACATATTTGCAGGCTGCAGCAGAGATTCAGAGAACGGTGTAACACTTTAGAGATTCTGAAAGGTTAGCACCGACAGCCTTCACTATATTTACTTTCAATGGCTATTCATAGTTGATGGTGCTTTTTGTATATTCTCTTCCAAGAGCTTGAATTGTGGGTTGGAAGATGTGTACATGTGATTTTTCTATCAGATGATCGGGTTATGGAATTTGCTGCATTTGTTTGTTGGCTTTTGACTTTGGTTGATGTTAAATTGGCAATAAAGTTTTAAGTTGTGTTTAGTGGGACAAATAGTTTACCAGTATGATATATATGTGTGTGTGAAGAGATGGAGAGAGAGTGAGGTGGTTGATGTTGGTGGGAGAGAAGGAAATGGAAATGAAGAGAGTGAGGTGGTTGATGTGAGGTGGTTGATGTTGGCGGGTTCGTGGGTACCCGTCGGGTGGCGGGTACCCGCCGGGTGGCGGGTTCGTGGGTACCCGTCGGGTGGCGGGTTTGAGATTTTTTTGTGCCCGTGGCGGGTGGCGGGTATGATATTTTTTGGCGGGTATGGGTATGGATACCTACTATCCACGCCCGCCACGCCCGATTGCCATCCCTAGTGAAGAGTATGAAAGAAAAAAGAAAAAAGTTAAAGGTATATTTGGTCGGTGAAGAGTATGAAAGAGAAAATGGAGTATAATTCGTGAAAGGATGATTTTTGTTGTACAACAAGAACCCAACAATTCAAACACAAGATTAATCAACTATTTCATTTTATTTCTTCTCTTCTCCTATTTTTAGAATAATTAAATTTGTAGAAAATAAGGCTATAGCATATAAATAAAAAATAAAATGAAAATAAAAGTAAAATGTAAGTAGATAGATCATTTATATTTAGGGTCCATTTGGTAGATATGTTAGGATGAGAGTGGATAAGTTAAGTTTAGTATGAGGAGTTGAGATATGAGGAGTTAAGTTTAATATGGGTTTGTGTTTGATAGATAAGATAAAAAGTGAGACAAAATTTATATGTTGTTTGGTAGAAGTGTTTAAACCTTAGATAAAGTGGTGCTATTACAAATTTACCCTTCATATTTTTATAAAATTATAAAAATGCCATAATTATTTTAGTAAGAGATATAAGATTTCTTTTCTTATTATATTATTTTATTCTCGTTTCTTATTATTTTATTTTCGATACTGTTTTGCTTTTTAATTATATAATATATGATGTTTTTTATTATCATTTTAATTTATAAATTTATTGACCAAAATTTCATATAATTTTTATTTGGCTAATATTTTATTTTCTGCAATTAAAATAAAATTTAAAGTATATACCAAAAAATAAAATTTAAACATATATCATAAAATAAAATTTAAAGTAGGAGAACTTGAAAATGGAAATAAATAAATTCCTTGAAGGAAATATAGTTAATTCATGATACAAATTATATGTACAGACATCTCAAACTTATAAAAATCTAACTAATACAAGATTAAAATTTTATAAACAATAATTTACACTAGGTTCAGTTCAATACAACACAATCTCCTTCACATGGGATAATTTAATTGCCCAAATAATCCTCATGAATTCCAAAATCATTACTTTCTCACTCCTTAACCTGCAATGCATTTACACAAAGATATTATGAAAAGTCAAGCAAAGATATGATATTTTTTTCAACTTTGTTGATAAAACTAATTCTTGTACATGGGCTTTAATGGGGTTACAAGGTAACAAAAATAATCATGACTTCAATAACGAACGAAACATCATGTATGAAATTTGACAATACTGTTCATAAGTTTAACACTCATTTTGTCATCAACAAAGAGCGTCGCCACAATAGCTTCACATTGATTTCTAAGGTAAATCAGAGAAAACATTCATAGTAAATTTAAACTTAGCTGATTTGATATAACTACAGCCATATCATGTTGCGCATAAAGTGTAGAAACTAACTTACACAGACACAACTTCAGTTTAAGACATTTACTACCAAATGGAAGATGTAATGGGTTTATTTCTACCCAACTAGGCTTAACTAGGCTACCAAATGGGCCCTTAAAGGGGATAAAAGTATATATTAATTGCGTTTGTTTTGTCTTATCAAGTTGTTGGGGATTCGTAAACCTATAGCAGAATTACGGAACACGCGCTATATTTCAAACGAATCACGAATCTATCGGCTGAAAACTGAATATAACATTTGTATCTTACAAATATTTTGTTAATTGTCCGGTATTGGACATTGTTAATTGTGCGTTATTAAGTATTGGACATTGTTAATTATCCGATAGTTAATATTGATTAATTGAAACTTTCAAATTAATATTAAACTATAATTTCATTTAAAAAGAATTGATTGTCGAATTATATGCATTTAAATTTTGCATGTTAAATTTATATCTAATTTTCAAGACTCATGTTACGTGAGTGAAATTAATTTCAATCTATATAAAAATAAGAATATCAAATTGTTTATTGAGTAAAATAAAATATATAATAAATTATTGATTAATTCTAATGTTTATTTACATCCTTATCCTCTAATACGTTTTTTTACAAATATGAATGTTATACTGTTTTGGGTTTAATATTAGCGAACTCAAAGAATCCCTTGCTGAACCAAAGTGGCCATGTAATGACCCGTAAAATTTTCCTTAATTATCTTGTATCAGAAATCGCGGTTATAAAAGTTCGTTCTATATATTGAAAGTATCGATTAGATGATTGTTATTAACAGCTATATTAGTTTCATGCACCATATATTCAGTGGAATAACGATAAATATTATGCGAGCTGGTTTAGCCGATGTGATTATTTAAGAGACGTACTAGATAAATTTATTCCGGTGCGTACTTGTTGATTATAGTTCGATCAGATAATTGAATTACTTAGCAATATTCAACAATTAGTAGTAAAGATATATACCATAGAAGTGTATACAATTTAGTAGTTATAAGGAATGAGATATAAGAGATGTATAGTTAGACACTTACTAATCGATTGATTAATTAATATAGGCAAAGTGTTATGCTTATAAGGTTAGTGTATTAATACCTCGTTAATGCTAATCTGTATATAGTTTTTATGATTGAAACTAGCATGTATTATATTGATGTTAGTAGAATGTTAGTATTTGTATTAATAAAACAACATCTTATAATCTACTAACTAGCCATTAGGTAAATAAGGTACAAGAATAATTATATTAGATGGAGTCACGGTTTCAAACTTGAAACTGTCATGGGCAATGTTTAGATATAGGAGAAATATAGTTTTACCTTTCGTGCTTTTGAATAAGAGAGTTATGGGATAAAACAACAAATCTGAAAACTAGATTTTTTTCATGAAATAGTTATGGAATAAACCATCTACTGCACACCATTGACCTCACTTCTGTTACATCACACTAATGAGAAGAAAAAGGAAAGACAGAAATAGTAAAGGCAAAGCAAGAAATGAGGCGGCAAGGCAGCAGATTGAGCTGCACATCCTCTACCTCCACGAGCTGTCTCTGCACACACAATGGATTACCTCTGAAGTCAATAGAAATCAGAAAGATAGCATACCACAGTTAAGTTATAGGCTGCACATTAGATAACTAGAGTGAGTAGTGTGAAAGATACGTATGATTTTGTAGCAGCAACCTCTCCTACTTACACCTAGGAACCCTTCCTAGAAACACTTCTCCATACTTCAAAACTCAGATTTCATAACCACACATAAACTCTCCTGTACTTCAACACCCTGTTTCACTCACACAAGCACAGACGCAGCCATATAAACCACACCAGAAGGAAGTCATTTCAGTAACCCTAACTCCAGTTTTAGGAGCAGTCAGGTAACCATAGTTTCATCTTTTCAGTTCGGTGTTAAGATTCAAGCTGAAACACTTCTCTATGTTGTTTTCAAAGCATTCAGTTCTCATTCACTAGAGCGGTCAGATCAGTTCTACCCACACCCCAAGAAGTTATCCCAGTCAGATATTTCAGAAGTTTAAGGTAAATGCAGACCCAAACATTCAGTTTGTATACGCTGCAGTCCTAGTAAAGAAGTTAAAACAGTTAAGCATGCAAAACATAGAACTTTAAATATGATTCAGGACTTGGATTATGTACACTGACTGCTGAACACATGAATCTTTATATACTTATGTATAGGTATATATTTAAATTCTGATTTAGAACTAGAATTAGTTTTGTGTTATTCAGTCTCCAGTTTATAATCAACATACTTCTTACCCCAGAATATGAAACCAACTCACAAAGTTATAAATCTCAGAAGTTAAGATTTGAGACTACCTTCTTTTCCTGGAAACCAACCTCCAGAACACCTCCCAACGAGCAAGTCAGGAATAGACAAGCAATCAGAGTGTCCCTCAACCAAAATAAGAACAGAATCAAGGTCAGAACTTATTTAAAAACTTTAAAACACATATACATAATCTGGCCTTAGAACATAGATCTATGTTGTTATAATTCAGACCCTAAAATAGAGACAAAGCCTAGAGTGAAATGCAGAATTTTAGAAACATAGAACAGTAATTACATGTTCGAATATTAGAACATAGACCTGTATTCAGATTCTGAAACCAACACAGAACTTATGAAATTTCAGAAATATAGATTAGCATAATCATGATAACTCCGTCCGAAGCAGCGCAAGAAATTGAAAACACTCTAAAACAACCCAACCTTATTAAATGTACAGAAAGGGTAAGAATTTCGTACCTTCAGTAGTATAACTCTAAATTGGTTGTTGTCACGACACCTCACCTTGTAATCTTCCCCCTCGATCAGAAAACAAGAGCAGAAGGAGGAATTAAAAATGTAGGAATTTAAAACCTGAGGAAAACCCCACATGCAGAATACAAATGATAAATCGAGAAATTGAAGCTTAATTGTTTTTACAGATTAAGCTAGAACCCTAGAAAGCCCTGATAATAAACTGAAATTAGAAGGAGATTGTTAAAATCAAATAAAAATATCCTGGAACGAATTGAAAGAAGTGGATATAGAAAGGAAGGGGGGGGTGGGGGGGTTTACCTAGAGGAGAACCAGGTGGGAGAAAAACGGCGCCATTGCTTCTTCGAGCGGCGAGGAAGAAACAGCAGCAAACGACGAGGAAGAAACAGCAGCAAACGACGAGGAAGGAAAAGCAGCGAGCAGCGGGGAAAGAAGACGAGAGAAGTCGAGACAAAACAGAAGCGAGAAGGGCGAGAGAGAGAAGAGGAGAGATCACTGTGTAATGCTAAGGTTAGGAGTAGTCTAGAAAGACACCTGCGGGCCGGGTCGAAACCATCCAACGGGCCAGGCAATTGAAAGTTTGCTGGGCCGAGAAATGAGTAATGGGCAATTTTTGATAATGGGCTAAGACTAGAAATTTAATGCAGTCTAGGCCCAATTAATAAAATAAAATGATATGGAAATCGGATAGAAATTTAATCCACGGGTTGGGTTTCGAACTAAGACTTATCGGGCTGGAAAGCAAACATAATTTGACGGATTAAAAGTTCCGTTTTAAAATGAGCCTAAATCAAATAAATTAGAACGAACTAATTTTTAATTCTAAAAGATTGTTTTAATTTATTTAAATCCTAGATGTTAAATGTTAATTAATTAGACTAATTATGGTACCTTAAATTGTATTAAGTGGTTAGAATGACTTAGAGAAATTTCTGATGAAATTCGGTAATTGGTTAACTGTTGGAACTCTAGTAATTAAGTTGGAGTGATTACTTAAAACTCGTTTTTTTTTAAAAATTTGGTAGTAATTAGAACAACTCATGAAATAATAGAATATTATTTCATTTAGATTAGATAAGACAAATAGAATATTATTTCATATTTAGATGAAATAAATTATATACTCACGATGAGTATTTTCCTCTTAATTACGATTAAGGTCCGGAGAAGGAGAAGTTTAATCAGTCTACACCAGATTATCGTTAGACGAAGAAGCAGTTCAGGTAGGCTTTCTTTTACAAATCAAAATCGTATGCGTTGTACCAAAGTATGATTTTCGCTTTAGAATGCTTAGAATTTCAAATGTTATGAAGTATTGCATTGTCGAAAATATTTATATTTTGGTATGATGCGTATTTGTTGAGCAATTAATCGATTTCGGACCTTTAAAGATTTATATCTTTTAAGGTTAGTGTACACCAGAACCGTGAGTCATCTTAGCGGGTTGGCCGGTTCAGTGTTCGCGGAAAGTGGCCACTTTCCCGACACACAGAATTACAGATATGTATGATTACTCCAGAACTTAGACTGGCCAGTCGAACTTTTAAGATCACAAGAATTTTAGTGAAAATAGGTTCTTTAGTGACAAAATCCCTATGTTGCACTGTATTACGGCAATTGCAAATATATCAGTACGAATGTGATTTCGGCATGTGTTTACTGAGTACTTTCGTACTCAGCCCTGCATATATTTATAAATGTGCAGGTTAAGTCGTGATGACGAAGAGGAAGGCTCAGCGGTGGGTTTTGTCAAATCTTTTGTTTATTTTACTCTCGGTGGTTTATATGTTGGCATACATGTAAATCTAGATATTGATCCAGTTTCCGCTGCCAGACTTTTGTTTTAGATTCAGAACTTGATAACTATCTCTTTTGCTTTCGAACCTTGTATTTCAGACTTGTGCTCGTTTTCCGTGTTTTCTAGATGTGTTTTAAACACTGTTGACTTCGAACTTTAAGTCTTCGTTGATGTATTGGATTGTGGTGTCACGTAACTCTATCAAGATCTTCCTCTTTGTTGTACGTTCCACGTTTCACCCATTTATCAATACTTTCGTTTCGTTTCATTATCCGTATTTCCCTTTTAGTCACGTTTTCCCTCGACTTTACTTAGAGAAGTGAAATGGGGACGTGATAGGCCAAAAAGTTGTGGATTTTTGAAATTAGATTTTATTACTTACACAATTTATATATCATGTTTTTCATATAAATTTACTAATCCCATAATTTTATTCTGATCCTTTTTGTCTGTCATGTTTTAATAGGAACTCAAATTTGGTTCTCAAACCTTCATTATTAATTTTTTGATATTCAGTAATGAACATTGTTAATTGTTCGGTAGTCAGTATTGATTAAATGAAACTTACGACTTGTTTAATTTCCTTATAACAAGATCAGTAAGTATTACAAACCTAGGTACAAAAATATAAAATAATTTAATTTGAATATTAAGCCCATTCTAAAAATGCTTTTGAGTCTTTCCAAAATAGTATCAACAATCACGAATATTGGAATTAATTATGTACATACAAAACATAACAAAAAAATATAAGAAATGTGATATATTAATATAGATACAACAATGAATAAACTATAATTTTACCTCCAATTAGATCAAGAGATGACGAAATAAGGAGTTGTCCAAAATAGAATAACGTCCATTTACCACGAAAACTCTTGTTTGTAATTATATTACCACGATGGTCTACGAATTGTAATGAAATTACATTTTTGTCATTCTTAATATTTTTGTTATTGACGTCCATAAAGATATAAGAGATACAAGGAACTTAATTAACCAAGATTTAGTAAATGGTATAAAAAAAATGTTATAAATAAGCACGTAGAGTGCCTTGTATTTCCATCATTTTTGACATTGTCATACATTTAAAATTATATTGAGTGCATTGTCATTCTTCGTATAAAATACATTATATTTATATTGATATAGCTAATAATTCGTTATCTAATTATCTAATTGTATAATTATTACTCCGGTAAATATAATATGGATTGATTCCTTCATTGATTTTTATTTAACCGAACAAAGAATACAATAGGAACAAAGAAGAAAATTGGAGAAGAAATGAGAAGCGGCTAAATTGTATTTTTATTTAATATATTTTTATAGGGTTCCCAAATATATATACAACATAGTGAAAATAATAGAAACCCTAATCTATACAATAATAAGTAATGTCCCCATATAATTATTTAAAACAACCCTTGAATATGATTGTGGGATAAAAACAGTCGAGGAAAAGAGTATATGTCGTACACACATGCATTATTTGTTGTCTCATTAAAAACCTTCACCAAGAAAAAGCAATATGACGTAGCCTTCGAGGCGTAAGGTAGACATTCAGGTCTAACTTTTAAACTTTTTTAAGAATATTCGCTGTTCTGAAAACTATAATCTTCCAAATATACACATTCAATTATGATGAATATATTCCAATATAGAAAATGAAGTGTTGACATACAATATATTTATATGGTCTTCACGATCTAATCTTCAAGATTATGAATAGATTATTGTTAGGTAAAAGAACACATATTCATACTACATATTTGCACGCGAAAACAAAACACCGAAGATAAATATTCAATAATCAAATCTAAACCTATATTTAACCTTTAAGCAACATGTAATTGTCAAGACAAGTAATGAAATCAATTAACCCGATGTCTTGCACAAGCCATAAGCTCGTCAATCGAGTACACCGATTAATCCAAGAAAAAAAAAAAATCCCTTTCTTGTACAATCACTCCCTCTCTAACTCTATTTTTCACTCTCAACATGTCTATACAACAACACTCCATCTTTCATATATAGCGGCTGCCCCAAATTGCTAAAGAAATAGGAGACCTAGGCTTGGCCTAGTGAACAAAGAGGCCCACTATAGGCCCATAAAACTATCACAATTATCACTGCACTCAATTAAACAATCTAAATATAAGATTTTCAATATTTTTAATATATTTTTAAATATAATTGTGAGGAGAAAATTGAGTAGACACATATGTCGTTGCTCTACTCGAGCTTATTTGTGCAACACATTACATTGTTACTTATAGGAAAATAGTGGAGACATGTTTCATATCGTTATACCAGTCCAAGATGATTATATGAGGATCAAATAATTGATCATCATCCGAGTAGCATACCAATGTCAATCTCAATCTTTGTACCAATATAGACGCACAACTTGTGTATCTTGAGGCCAATTATATGCTCAATATATTATTTAAATATCTCCTCCAAAGAGTAAATAATATATTTTTTTTCTAGAAAATCAAATTTTCTTGAATCAGGCATGGTATATTAATTAGTGCTTCTATCACTTCAAACAATGAACTTCGGGTCTAACATTATTTGGTTATGTTCTTTTGGTCTGATCGAGACCATTCACTTTAAGTGACGAGACAATCATTATGGCAAATTGGATGTTATCTATCAAATTATATTCTATATAGAATCTTATACGAATATGTTTTCTATAGAAACTTATTCAAATAGATCGACTGGTAAAAACAAACTCATTCTTGGAGATTCTCGATCTGCAGGTCGAGATAATACTTAGACTTACTCAAATATTTCAATTCGAAAACTTCGTCATTAGGCATGAATTTAACATTTTCAAACACTTTTGTTCCAATAATATAAAATCTCATATAAGCAGAATTATTGGTAATCGCATAAAGATACACTTTATTATTATTATTATTATTATTATTATTATTATTATTATTATTATT
>JAPKLX010000001.1:11568017-11593990 GCA_026898415.1 Leonotis leonurus
ATTATTATTATTATTATTATTATTATTATTATTATTATTATTATTATAAATCTTCTTCTAGAAAAATTCAATTAGTTGAATTTTCAACTATAATAAAACATATAGTGATCTTATTAAAGAGAATATGTTGCGAATATATTTTTCCTAATTATAGGAACTATCATGTCCATCAGACACTCTCATAAGATATTTGTCTAGGAACTATCATCTCACGACTTATACTAATGAATATTTATATCCATGATTACTACCAAAAATATTTGATAACATAGCATTTTAATTAGATAGGAGAGTATATGTAATTAATTTAGGATTTATATTAAAATCCTTGAGTTAATCTCGCTTTATTCATCACCAACTAATTCATTTCATTTATCATTTTGTACAAGCACTCAATCGTGTCCTACCGGGACCACATTCATTTGTGCATGTACTATAGAAGACTTTCGTCTATTCAGCAAGTTAAGTCTGCCTCAATTGCTCTTCTAACTTTATTTAGTACTTTTGTCACTATTCTATCAACTTTACTTTTGAATCCAAATAATCGATTCACAAGCAATTTTTGAGGCAAAATTTGTTGTCGACAACTATAATATATTTATTTTACTCTCCTTATATTGACAATTTTCAAGTCAATATCAATATAAATTTAAACCAGATTTATTTCATTTCCCATAATATTTAAATCTGGTCATTCCGTAATCACAATATTATGATTATTTAGTGCAAGTGCAAATATACTGTAATTCACATCTTCAAGACGATCGTCTTCAGGAGGTTTTTGGAGTGAAGTAATTTGTTAAATTATTATTCTGCGGATTATAATCCTTAGCACCAATGCATATCTTATACTTCTGTTGTTATGCTTCTAGCATAAAGGGATTGATCTTACTAGACATCTTACGCTTCTAGTGTTATGCTTCTAGCATAGATGAATTGATCTCATTCAAAGATATACATATCGATCTCACACTTCTAGTATTATGCTTCTAGCATATAGAATATGATCTTATTCAGATATTTTCGATTCTTAATGGTGCATTTATAATTATCATAAAAAATTTAATCACTCATTTGACAGTTAAGAATATTTGAACTTATGGTTCATTTCATTAATGTGTGTAGTTTAGTCAATTAAATCCAACAAGATTTTCACGACATTCTTTTATCATATTATATTCTCCACTAATGCTAGAAATATTATTTTAGTTGGATAAGATAATAAACGTACCATTAAAAATTGATCCTCAATTATTGACTCTAGATAATTCTTTTCGACGGAGTATGAATTTATTTTTCTAGAGTCCATTCGATACATTTTGATGATGATAAATAAATAGCAGACGATAAATGATTTATTTTATATCACACACTAATTATTTAGAGGGGGTGACTCATGCACTCATGCTTTTATAATTTGAGAATAATTTTGGGTCGTTTAAATATAATTTCACAATATGATATTATATAGCTTTTGTGGCTAATATGCAAGTATTTGGAGATTGATAATTTTTAATAGATTATATTGAC
This sequence comes from Leonotis leonurus, assembly GCA_026898415.1. NCBI lineage: Eukaryota > Viridiplantae > Streptophyta > Magnoliopsida > Lamiales > Lamiaceae > Leonotis > Leonotis leonurus. Next base: position 11,569,548 of record JAPKLX010000001.1, read on the forward strand.
GAGCTCTTCAGGAGCCGGCGATTTAAATATGTTTGTTTTTATTATAAAGGTAGTAATGCTTCTCATTTTATTAATCTTCAAGATTAACAAGCATTTAATATAATATTCTTCAAGAATATTTATTACGTACCTTAAGGGCAATGAATTTTTCAAGTATATGTTTTTTTTACTATAGATATTATGCGCCCACAATAATATATCCGACATTATCGAATGACTATAAATTGTGGAGAAAGTAACATTATATTTGCAATTAAACTTTCACTAAATGATAATTTAATAGATTAGATTAATGAGCTCTTCAGGAACCAACAATCTAAATAGAGCTGTCAAAATCGCCGGGCCGGGCCGGGCCACCGGGCTTTTTCAAAATGTAAGGCCCGCCCATAACTTTTCGGGCTGAAATATATGAAGCCCAACCCAACCTCATATGGGCTTTCGGGCGGGCGGGCTTACCCGGCCCATTTCCTCTAAAAAAAATTGTCTCTACACAAAAATTCATTTTTTTGCATTTTAAAGAAAAAGAAAATGATATTATTCATAAATTTGGTGTGAAATACATTAATAATATTTATTATATGAAATAGTTAGTGTGTTTATTCAACAATTTTCATCAAGTATTAATCAATTACATTAAGTTTTAAAAAATAAAAACAAATATTCCAACTTATAAAAGTAGCAACATTTAACCATGAAAATTTCATAAAAGTATAACATTAAACCATGAAAATTTCATAAAAGTTGCAACATTAAACGTCAAACTCTATAAAGTTCCAAATAATCCACACAGTAAAATAATATGCAACATAAAATTCATTCATTTCTTGATCCCTCATGCATCAACTACATTTGAATCCTTCTTTGACAACTTTATCTCTTCTACATCTTGTTCACCTGAAAAAAAATAATAAATAATAAATAAATAACTACTATTCATTGCTAATAACATGTATAAAAAAATTGAAATTAAATAACATTACCTAAATCTCCACCAACTTGAAAACCATGCAACCAATTACGACTACAAATGAGTGCTTGCACATGATCGGACAACAAACAATTTCTATACTTGTACAATATACGACCTCCAATACTAAAAGTTGATTCTGAAGCCACCGTGGTGATTGGAATACTTAAAATATCGGAGGCCATAATTGCAAGACGAGGAAATCGAGTAGCATTCTTTCTCCAATATTCAAGGACATCAAAATCGTTTAGAGTACCAAGAGGTTCTGGGATCTCTTCCAAATATATATCAAGCTCCGATTTACCAACAACAGAAGATTCTTCAAGAAATTGAAGTTCAAATTCCTATAATTAGACAAAGGTAACATAAACAACACCAAAATTAAATTAGAAATAAATAATAAAAATTACAAAATATGCATTTATATATAATTTTATACTTACATCCATATCTTCATGGGGAGAGATAGTTGTAGATGAACTTGACATTGAAGTAATATTCAAATTTGATACCACTCCAAGTCGTTCATATTCCGCGAATAGTTTGTACAAAGAATCTTTAAGCTTTTTCACCTTCTCCTCAAACTTATTTGGGTAAAGTTTCTTGTATACAAATGTCAAATACTTCATTTTCCCCTTCGGATCAAGGATGCTTCCAAATGCAAGAGTATCACAATATGAATCCCAATATTTATCAAACTTGACTTTCATGACTCTTGCCATATTTTTAATTGCTTCATCTTCACAACTCAAAAACTCATTCAACTTCATTTCAATAGATGCAATTTACCTAAAGTATAGATTGGATGTAGGATATGTACCGGAAATCATGGTAGTAATTTTATAAAATGGGGCTAAAAAAGAAGAGATCCTCTCTGCTCTTTCCCACTCTTCATTAGTCGGGCAATGTTTGTAGTTCGCATCATTGTAGCTCAAACTAGTGAATGCACGACGATATTTCAAAGCACTTTGAAGCATTAAATACGTCGAATTCCATCTAGTGGACACATCTAACTTTAAAAAAAACCCACCAACATTGCTTAAATTCACCTCATCTACACATTTTTGGAAATCTCTCAACCTTCCATCTGATGCCTTCACGTACCTTAACACTATTCCGGATCCTTTTCAAAGCTTCATCTACAACTTTCAAGTCATCTTGAACAATTAAGTTCAAAATATGTGCACAACATCTCACATGAAAAAACTCCCCCTTACATAACAAACCATCTTGCAAATTCAACCTATCTCTCAAAATTCTAACCATTGCATCATTAGAACTTGCATTATCCAAAGTGAGTGAAAAAATTTTAGACTCTATCCCCCAATCTTTAAGCACTCCAAGCAATTTAGAAGACAATTCTAGAACAGTATGTGATGCATCTAACTCACAAAAGGAAAGCAATTTACTATGCAAATTCCAATTTGCATCAATAAAATGTGCAGTCACACTCATATAACCACGTGTAGTAACAACAGTCCAACAATCAGATGTCAAGCAAATTCGTCCTGAATGAGAAGCTAATAAACTCCGTAACTTTTGTTTTTCACGCTCAAACACTTTCAGACAATCATTCCTTGCAGTATTTCTACACACAGGTTTGAACTCGGGATTCAAAATCCTATTAATCTCATTAATCTCATCATACTCGGCATAATTAAAAGGAAGATCATGCTTAATAATAGCTCTAGCCAAACCCTCTCTATATGCCTTATTATCAAACTTCCACTTCTTCAATAAAGTGGCTTGGTTGTCTATTAAAGCACCAATATCATGATACTTAGGAGTCTTAATACACTTTTCCATGTGACGTTTTAAATGAGTGGTACCCGATGCAACTTTACAAGTTAGAAGTTTGTCACATTGTTTGCATCTACACTTTTCTACACCATCTACTAGGCCCACTATTTCAAAACAATTCCACACACTAGATCTGCGCCTTTTAGCATCCTTCTCAAGGGTTTCACAATCATTCTCCCTAGAACTCTTGCCCTTAGATTTATCCATGGTACTTCTAGAATCTACGGCCGGAGTAGTACCTGAAGTGCTTAGAGGAATCGAATCAAATAATGTTACCTTTATGAGAGTTATCCATTATCTCCTCTGCTTTTAAGAAATTTTTGGAACGGTCAAAATATAAATTCAAAAACACGCCTGAATGATGGTAGAACGCAGAAGAGAATTAGAAGAGTGAGAACAAGAGAATGACTGTGGTAGTTCTAAGTTCTCCAGTCCAGCGTATTATTAGCTAGGGTTGTTTAGAGAATAAGATATTTTAATAAAAAATAATATATATTAAATCGGGCGGGCTTTTTTAGCCCGAAACCCTGGGCTTTTTTAGCCCGAAACCTTATAAGCCCGTAGGGTTTTCTGGGCGGGCTTTTCAGGCCCGATTTTTTTCGGACCTTAATTTTTAGAGCCCAACCCGACCCAAACCCCGGGTTTTTTGGGCGGGCGGGCCGGGTCGGGCCCATAAAAATAATAATACTCATCATTTTAATAATCTTCAAGATAATATTTAATATAATATTATTTATGGTGCTACCTAGCTATATATCATATTCTTCTGTGCAACTGATGCACTAATACACAATGCACATTATTCTATCATTTCCTCATGAAAAATGGCTCATCTGCACCCCATCTACTCTTAGTTTAGAAACTAAAAGTGTAAAATCCCGAAAAATCAATATGTTTATTTGAAATTTTATTTAATATTATTATTATTAAGAAAATCTAGTTTGAATATATTAGATTTTTTTTTTAGCGTAATTATAAATTTTAATTATTTAAGATAAATGTTTGACTACAACGGTAACGTTTACACATGATTAAATTGGAAAAATAATTTTTTTGTCAGGTGATTATAATACCTAATAATAGAGCTCGTCGAGACGAACCCGTGGACACCAAGATCGTAAAAATCGGACATCGTTTGAGTGCTCGGCGAATTTTTAAAGTTTAAGACGAGAGAGATATATATACATTTCCTTCCTCCTTCCTCCTCATTTGTTTCGCTCAACCCAAATTATAGAGTAAGAGACTAGAGAGAGGTGCTCTGCACCTTCACTGCCGGCCGGCCACCGGACCACCGCCGGCCGGCCACCGGACCACCGCCGGCCGGTGACCGGAAAATTTTTCCGGCGACCATGCAAGGCAAAACTATTGTCATCCTTCACCTCTCATCCCTTCTTTATACCCTTTTCACAACCATGCTCCGGCAAGAAGAGGGCAGCTCCGGTGAGGAGAGGAAAACTCCGGCAAGCCCACCTTGAAAGCTTCACCTTCACTCAATTATCTTAGCTCTTCAATAAGGTAGTCATTGTTCTTTCTCCTTACCAATTTAGACCGGAATATGGTAGGATTATGAATTGTCTTGTGTTAGTATGTGATAATATAGTTATTTAATTTGAAGATTAATAATTTGATGTTGTGTTAGTGATAAAACATGATGAACTAGGAGACTAAATCTTGCTTTACATTCTTATGTTGAAGCTTCTGCCCGTTTTTCTGTTTCGTCGTTTCTGTACAGTATGAATATCCGAATTTTCGTTTTGTTAACATGATAAAATACTAGAACTAGTTAGGAGTAATCTCCAACTTGAATCACTCAGTTTCGTTATATTTTCGATTTGTTATGAATTTTTCAAAATGATTGCGCAAACTGTCAAATCCTGCGAAAATCTGGGCATTTGTCTAACTTTGAAAATTCGGTAAAAATTGAGTAAAATGATTTTATGTGGTTTGTTTTCAGAATATAAAACTTTTAGACGTTATGGTCACTTTAAAATTTTATTTGATACAATTTGAGTTATTTTCGATTTATTATGATTTTTTCAAATTCAACTGCTCATTTAACTTGAATATGTGTGCTTGCGAAAATTATTTCGAAACTATGTGATTTTATTTTAGATTATTGGCTCAATGAAACTCAAAACTGTTTTTAAGGCATGTTCCTTATAATGTTTTTAGTATTTGTGTAAAATTTCACATTCATTAGATTTCGTTTGATAGACTAACAAAAATACAAGTTTTAAACGTTTTAAAAGGTTTTGAAAGTATAACCTCATATTTTTATTGTTTGAGGGGTATTAAAAATGAATTTTGAATATGTTCTCTTGAAAAACATTGACTTTGGAATTTTGGAAAGCTATTGTTGAAATTTCACAAATCTATCTTTAATAGTTGAGATAAATTTCCTTTCGAAAATGTGTCTGTGTAAGTTTTCACTAAGAATCACAATTGAAAGTCCAAACATGTCTCAACTCATTAGTCATTACGAATTCCTTTACTTTTAAATGAAACTTAGAACATGATTATTTCGAATAAATATAATGAGAAATCCACAATCCTATTAAGTTGAAACGAGTCATTACTCGAAGTTGACGAACGATGTGATTATTTAAAGTAGTCGTTTAGTCTAGCTAAGTTTTCCTCCTTCTATGTTGACGCTCGAATTGACTACAAACGGATTGAAATTGATTAAGTGGTTGGACGAGTCTCGTAAATGATGATCATCGGGTAATAAATAGGTCAACATTAGAATAATTAGACATTAAGTTGAGGAAACACTAGAAGTGATTAAGGTTGGAGAAGATGTTAGCGCCTATCAATTTGTACTTAGCCATGAGATTCATCTTGTAGGGTCTTACCGAGGAATATCATCTATCATATACAATAGAATGTGAGGTCCATACATCGGTGACAGGTGTGAGTCTATTTACAGTACGGTATTTTGAGTTAATAAGCTCGAACTGCTTTTTATGAAAATGTGAATTTACATGTCAAATGTTTTATTATGGTCATGTGTATCCTATATGTGATGGATCGATATTACCGTACCCATTGATTGGCGCTGCCAATGATGTAAGTTAACAATTGTGCCTTGAGCCGGATCCGGCCAAGGTAGTGTATACGGAAAGTCCGGATCGGGTGAACTTGGCCAGGTTCCCCGGTCTTAGCGAAAGGGGATTATTCGCGGAAGACTTCGGTTTTCCCCGTCTAGTCGCAATGAGGAACACAATGAATGAGCAAAGAATGATGACGAGCTCGATATGATGGTAAAATGTATGTTTACATATGTGTATGGTGGGCTTTTGTTTTGAAACACCATGCATCATATGGTTGAGCATGTAATATTCTTTAAATGACGATTTATGTTGTTTTTCACTGAAAAAGTCGGGCAACGACTCACACTGAGTACACAAGTACTCAGTCCAAAATTTCTTTCAAATGTTTTTTTTTTCCAGATTTTAGGAGGACGGTGATGAGCTGGCGACGAGGTGGGCCTCATCGAGAGTCTTATTCATATATGTCGATTACGTTGGTGAGATGAATGTCATATTGTTATTTATTCCGCTGCTAGTCGGTTTCATCTTATTGATTACCCTCATTAGCCAAACTCATGGTCTATCATGCTGACCGTCAATATAAAACTTTCAACTTTTGATCCTATTTATTTCAATGTTTACGGTTCAATATCTTCATACATTGAACTCGTGTCGTGTCTAGAGTGTCCAAAATCCTGGAGTTTACCCTTCTCTTTCTACTGTTAATCATTACTTTCTCAATTATATTTTCGTTGAATTCTTATTCCGAATAGGCCCCACCCTGCGGGGCGTGACAAAAAGTGTCATGGAAATTTGCATCAGCCCAAAATTAGGTATATCAGACTGCTTCAGTGCTGTAATTTTGTTTTAAGGCAGACTAACTAGTTAATCACTAGTTTCGCGTCCGAGGGTACGTACCCTGTATTCCTAATCAATACTCAATCATAGCAAACTAAAAGGTTTCCAAATACTTCCATCTAGACTGCATTGCTATGAGAGCAAATAGAAAGCCATTCAAAAACAAAGTCCATGTATAAATGGCTTCTCCAGGTGTCTTGAAGTGAGAGTCAAAGCCACAAAGCATCACTTGTCCGTTGGTATTAAATCAAATTAAAATTAATACAGAATCCTGGATATATTAATTTTCAAATCAATCTCCGATAATTAAAATCAAATTCGATATACCTAATTGAATTATTCACATAGTTAAAATCAAATTCGATATATAATCAATCGAATTATCCACCTATTCAGATATAACGCAGAGAACAACATACCTTACAGGAAAGACACGATTTTTTCCTACGACAAACCACCGTACTTAGTTTGTTAGAGACTAGTTAAGAAGAGGTTGTCGTCTCATCCGCCAATCCAAGAACCTCCTTTTAAAGTGTTTCTTGCCTCTGTGATTCTTCCAATGAATCATATAAACCGTCAGCTTCCTCATCCTCAAAATGTTGGATTGATTCTGTACTTATTTGCTTATTTAATTGGCGGTCTTCCCTGCTCATTATAAAAATGAAGCAAAACAGTACAAAAATACAAAATGATGGCAAAAGATGCAGTAAAGCACAACAAATACAAATTATTTGTGCAAATTAAATGCCCACACGATGTGCACTTCACATAGCGTATTACTAATGTCGTAAGTTTACAAATACTCCAAAAAACACTTAGTAATAATTCTTATTCTATAGGACAATTTTTATATATAAGCATAAAATAAAATAAAAAAGGTAATTTATACGACAACTATGTTTTAAACGAATTATTTATGTTTCACATTCATGTGAAGTACCCAAATGTATACAGATAAGATCGAAAAGCCATTTTTCATTTCACAACAAAGCATCGGATGAGACTCAATATATAAACGAATTGTTCCATGGAGAGATTCTTGACTATATATATATGGACAAAGTCAGTTTTGGTGGAGCTTAAATGCTTAATCCACATAATTACTGTACGTCATTAGTAACTACTTAAGACACTCACTTTGAAGACCACAAAATAGGCTTGGGTGCTAATTTTAATAGTATTTCCTTGAAGCACTCAGTAAAAAAAAAACTACTGAATATTAATATATTGTCATAAAGTATGCTTCTATGCATGTGAACAAAACTGGAATCAGTGTTAATCAACATTGTTATATAGAAGAATGAGACAGCTTGTTTAATATCTGAGGAGCCCAACAATTGTTAATTTATAAGCAAAAAGGAGACAACATGATTCAATATCAAGTCAACCATATGGGTCTCTGATTTCTCCATGTCTGATTAAATAAATAAGCTAATACAATTAAGAACATCATGGTGTAACTTGAATAATTGTTGCATTATAAATTTAACTAATTAATGAGCTATAAAATACTTCATACCGCAAATAAAATGAATTATTATCAATTTTCTAACTCTATCCACATGTCAACGGTTTTTAATTTATTATCGAAAGAGGCAGCCCGAAACAATTATTTTGAGTTACAGGTGTTTCTAAAAATCTCATTACTAATTTTGCAATTTATTCAAGATTCTTGTAATTGAAAGTTGACATCTATTAACACCTAATTAATTGTTACGATTTATTGTGGCTACACTGTTCATTTGGTTGTTTCAATAGTTGAGCTATTGAAGGCTACATAAGAAAATGCCAACCCTATAGTCATTCATTTTTGACAAATGAAAAAAAGAAGCCGCAACAATTAATATTCTTGTCCAATCCTTTGCCTATAAATACGTACCCATCCTTCATGTTTTGAAGTAGAAGCAAGAGAGTATACAATAGAGCAAGTGATGGTGAGAGTTGAATGTAATCTCAACTCAAGAGAGAAACACGAGGTTGAGAGAAAAGCTTAAGTAGAAGTTTTTGGTGTGAGAAAATTAGATAGTAATTTTCTCAGGGTTAACGGGTTGTGAGTTGAGTGATGTAAACACTATATTATCTCCTTATTTAAATAGATCTGCAGCAGCTCGGAGATGTAGGCATAATTGGCCAAACTTCGTTATCAAATTTGTGTCATTATTCCGCATTTAATTTTTGCTCTCGTATATCTAGTTAGAGGGGAATTTCATCCGAATTTCCCAACAATTGGTATCAGATCCACGTTGGTGGTAGATACTTCTAATATTTTTTTCGCTGTTACTATTCACGTGAATACAACTAGAGGGCATGAAGGACGAGGACTGGATCATCCTCGACAAGCAAGCTCTCGGAGTCATTCGACTAACGTTATCTCGCAATGTTGCCTTCAACATAGCAAAAGAAAAGACCATGGTGGGTCTTATGGCGGCTCTCTCCAGTATGTACGAAAAGGCGTCGACTTCAAATAAAGTCCATTTGATGAGGCAGTTATTTAACTTAAGGATAGCAGAAGGTGCATCGGTGGCTCAACATCTAAATGAATTCAACTCAATCACAACCCAGTTGAGTTCTGTGGAGATTGAATTTGACGATGAAGTTCGAGCTTTGATTCTCTTATCATCTCTACCAGACAGTTGGAATGCTACTGTTACAACATTTAGTAGTTCATCGGGAAACAACAAACTAAAGTTCGATGATGTTCGAGATCTGGTTTTGAGTGGAGAAATTCGGCGGAGGGAATCGGGTGAAGTGTCAACCTCTTCGGCTCTTTATACTGAGTCCAGAGGAAGAACTTCAGAAAAAAATTTCAATCGCAACAGATCCAAATCTAGAAGAGGCAAATCTAGATCGAGAAAGAAAGATTTTAGTTGCTTTAATTGTGGCAAGTCGGGACACTTCAAGAAGGATTGTCGAGCACCAAAAAGGAATGGTGGTGCACAAGAATCTACCAACGTAGCCGAGAAAGCGGGCGATACTATGATTCTCAGCGTCAACAGCCCGATTGAATCATGGATTTTGGATTCAGGGGCATCATTCCATGCCACCACATGCCGATAAATCATAGATAACTACGTCAGTGGTGATTTTGGGAAAGTTCATCTAGCTGACGATGAAGCTTTAAAGATCGAGGGAAGAGGTGATATCCGTTTGAAGCTTCCAAATCAGACAACTTAGAAGTTGCAAAATGTTAGACACACTCCCAGTCTTAAAAAGAATTTGATTTCGGTGGGGCAACTTGATGGAGAAGGTTACTGCATAACCTTCTCAGATCATGAATGAAAAATTACCAAAGGAGCACTTGTCGTTGCTCGGGGTAAGAATAATGGTACTCTCTATGTAACGTCAAACTTAGAGAATATCATTGCAGTAGCAAACGCTGATGGAAAATCCAATTTATGGCACCAACGGCTTGGCCAAATGAGCGAGAAAGAGATGCAGATGTTGTTGTCAAAAGGGAAGCTGCCACATCTAAAGAAAGTAGATGTCAGACTATGTGAAGATTGCATCTTTGGAATACAAAAGAAAGTTTTACAAAGATTGACAAGACGCCCAAAACAGAGAAGTTGGAATTGGTCCATACCAACGTATGAGGACCATTCCAGTTCCATCTCTTTCAGGTTCGGTATACTATGTCACCTTCATTGATGATTCCACAAGAAATGTGTGAGTTTATTTTCTGAAGAAGAAATCAGAAGTCTTTGATACCTTCAAAAAATGGAAAGCCATGGTGGAAAATGAGACCGGTTTGAAGATCAAATGGTTGAGGTCCGATAATGGAGGAGAATACCGAGATAGCAGGTTCAGAGAATTCTGCGCAAATAGTGGAATTAAAATGGAGAAAACAATTCCCATGACTCTGCAGCAAAATGGAGTGGCAGAGCGCGTGAACAGAACTCTGAACAAACATGCCAGGAGCATGATGATACATGTCGGCTTGCCCAATATGCTGTGGGCCAAACCTGTCAACACTACAGCCTACTTGATCAATCGTGGGCCCTCAATCCCGTTGGATGGAAAAATACCAGATGAAGTGTGGAGCAAAAAAGAGAGAAACCTTTCACATTTGAGAGTGTTTGGTTGTATCTCTTATATACTCATTGATTCTGCTCAACGAAGTAAACACGATGCAAAATCTAACAAATGTGTTTTTGTTGGATATGGTGGAGACGAGTTCAGATCAGTCCTGAAGCAGTTGGTGGAGAACCAAGCACGCTAGAACCAAGACGCTCCTCCAGAATTCTCAAACCAACACAACGCTAATCGCCTTCTTTGCACTATCTGTTGCTAACTGATAGTGGAGAACCTGAGTGTTATAATGAAGCTATGCAAGTGGAGAATTCAGCCAAGTGAGAGTCTACTATGAAAGATGATATGGACTCACTCATGTCAAATCAGACATGAGAATTAACCGAATTACCACCAGACAAGAAAGCACTTCATAACAAATGGTTTTTCAGGATAAAAAAGATTATGACAGGAGCAAACGCTACAAAGTGAGATTGGTTGTGAAAGGATTTTAGCAGAAAGAAGGTGTTGACTACAACAAAATTTTCTCTCCAGTCGTGAAGCTGACTCAATTAGACTTGTGTTGAAAATGGTAGCTGTGGAGAATTTACATCTTGCGCAACTAGATGTAAAAACAATTTTCCTTCATGGAGACTTGGAGGAGGAGATCTATATGAAGCAACCACAAAGCTTCGTAAGAGCAGACAAGAAAAACCTGGTGTGCAGGTTGAAGAAAAGTTTGTACGGTTTAAAACAAGCTCCAAGGCAGTGGTACAAGAAGTTTGATAGCTTTATGGGTGACATTGGTTTCACCAAATGCCAAGCAGATCATTGTTGCTACATCAAGAAGTTTGACAATAGCTTCATTATCTTATTGTTATATATAGATGACATGCTCGTTGTAGGTTCAGATATGCAAGAGATTGATAATTTGAAGCAGGAACTTTCAAAGCATTTCGAAATGAAAGATCTGGGTGCTGCAAAGCAAATTCTTGGCATGAGGATCAAGAGAGATGAAAATTCGAGAACTTTGATGTTGTCGCAGGCTGAGTACATTAACAGAGTGCTCTCCAGGTTCAACATGCAAGATGCTAAACCAGTAAGTACACCTTTAGGTGCTCATTTCAGGCTTTCCAAAGACCAATCATTGAAGACAGAGGAAGAACGTGCACATATGGCTAAGGTGCCTTATGCCTCTGAAATTGGAAGTCTGATGTATGTCATGATCTGTACCAGATAGGGGTGTTCGCGGTTTGGTTTGGTGTGATTTTATAAGGAAATCAAATCAAACCGTAAAATACGGTTTATAATTTTTGTGAAACCAAACCAAACTTAATTAACTTCAAAACCAAACCAAACTGAATTAATACGCTTTGATGTGGTTCGATTTGCAGTTTACTATTATTTAATTATCATACGATGTGTTTATTTATTTTCGTATAATGTATAGTTATTGAGTGTTTCTTCATTTTGGTGTAAAAAGTAAATAAATAGAAATATAAATAAAATTTATTATCACATATGTGTCAATTTTTTAGTATAACAAAAAAATGTCAAGTAATATAACACATGCATATACTAGACTAATAAATAAAATAAATTATTTAAAAATTTAATACTTTTGTACTAATTGAGAATTTGAGATATATAGTTATAAAGAGTAAGTAAAAAGAAGAAATTAAGAAAAATATATATTTATTTGTTAGATAATCAATCATTATAATATAATAATTTATCTCTTACCAAATAAAAAAATAAAAAAATAAATTTAAAAAATTATATAAACAAAATATTAATTCAATTAATATATTATGACAATGATATAAAATATACATACATAATTTATTTTATGCTTAAGTTATTATATACATTAATATATATAATAATTATATTACGGATTTTCGGTTTGCGGTTTGGTTTGGTTTTTATTTTTAAAAACCAAACTGAAACCGTAAACCATAAAAAGTTAAACCAAACTATATATTTTAAACCACAAACTGAACCAAACTTCAAAATTGCGGTTTGATTTGATTTGATTTACCGTTTTAACCGTACTATGAACACCCTTAGTACTAGAGCAGACTGCTCAAGCAGTGAGAGTGGTAAGCAGGTACATGAATAATCCAAACAAAGTTCACTGGGAAGCAGTCAAATGGATCCTCAGATATCTACGAGGTACCACTAACAGTGCACTATGTTTCAAAGGTGGAGATACGACACTCACAGGCTATGTGGATGCTGATTTAGCCGGAAATGTCGACGTCAGAAAGAGCACTACAGGGTGGTATATCTGTACTCTTGGTGGAACAACAGTGAGTTGGGTTTCTCAGCTGTAGAAGATAGTTGCTCTCTCTACAACTGAAGCGGAATATGTTGTTGTCACGGAAGCCAGCAAGGAAATGGTTTGGCTACAAGGTTTCTTGGAGGAATTGGGCAAGAAGCAGCAATACAATGTCTTGTATTGTGACAGTCAGATTGCTTTCCATTTAGCAAAGAATCCATCTTTCCATTCCAGAACGAAGCACATACAGTTGCGGTATCATTTTATCCGGTCACTTCTGGAAGATGAGATTTTGAAACTCGAGAAGATAAGCGGAGCTCAAAATCCAGCAGACATACGGTAACCATCGACAAACTGAGGCTGTGTTCAGTTTCAATAGGTTTGCAAGAGTGACGAAGACCGGAAGAGCTGCTGCATTGATCAAGGTGTGAAGACAAATTGAAATTGGGAGATTGTTAGTCCATTATTGTGGCTACACTATTCATTTGGTGGCTTCAATAGTTGAGCTATTGAAGGTTACACAGTAAAATGTCAACCCTATAGCCATTCATTTTTTACAAATGAAAAAAAGGAAGCCACAACAATTAATGTTCTTGTCCAATCCTTTGCCTATAAATACGTACTCATCCTTCATGTTTTGAAGTAGAAGCAAGAGAGAGTACAATAGAGCAAGTGATAGTGAGAGTTGAAGGTAATCTCAACTCAAGAGAGAAACACGAGGTTGAGAGAAAAATTTAAGTAGAAGCTTTTGGTGTGAGAAAATTAGATAGTAATTTTCTCAGGTTAACGGGTTGTGAGTTAAGTGTTGTGAGTGTTGTAAATACTATATTATCTCCTTATTTAAATAGATCTGCAGCAGCTCGAAGATGTAGACATAATGGACGGAACTCCGTTATCAAATTTGTGTCATTATTCCGCATTTAATTTTTTCTCTCGTATATCTGGTTAGAGGAGAATTTCATCCAAATTTCCCAACATTAATAATGTAGTAATGATAAAAAATTCATGCAAACAGGAACAGGCGGTGCTCTCAAATTTCCAAAGGTGAAGCAGCGAATCCCAACATAATAAATACCATTATCACAGAGTTCAACTAGGAAACACAAACCCACATAGAGTGATAGTAAGAATTCCATACTGTAGCCCCAACGTGGTGAGAGCTGGTGGCACCCACTTGGTTTCGCCAAACGGAAAAAACTAAAATGAAATTCTCACCGTGTATGCGTAGGTGTAGAACAATCGTGCTGATAACGTGTTGTAATATGGATTGATTCATTCATTGATTGAACAAAGTAACTAAAGAAATAATACAATAGCAACAAAAAAGAAAACTGTAGAAGATGTGAGAAGTGTATGGTTCCCAAATATATATACAACAGAGTGAAAATAGTAGAAACCCTAATATACAATAAGTAATGTCAACATATAATAATTATTTATAACAATGATAACTTTTTTGCAAAACATAATATTTTTATTTTCAATTAATATAATTTTTTTAATACACATTATTTTGCAACTTTTATGATTGACTTATTTTTAAACATATTTTCTAAAGGAAATATTATATTTATATTGATCGCTCATTATTTTAAAAAGAATATTAAGTGTCAATTACAATATGAGTTAATTATGATAAATGCTTTATTTTAACCTTACTAATTAACATTTTTCTTATCTAACTCGTTGTATCTTACGTTTATATATTTCCATCCGTCCATCTGATTCATAAATTATATTTTTGGAATCATAATATAATCAAGATATCAAAATACAAAAATCTGGTCGTGAAATATATTGTACAAATAAAAACTCGGTCGGTGCATGTAAAACCCGTACATAAACCGATCGAGTTTTGGACTTTTATTGACCGGATTTTTTAGCATCCACACTACATGTTATTAACATGTTAAATCAATAAAATCATGCCATAAAAGTTCATATAAATGAAAAATATGGACGTTTTAAAGTAAAAACGTTATGTTTGCATAAATAACGACATGATTTTTAGAAAAGTACATGTTTTTTACGGCAGAGTTTTAGCTTGTCAAACTTATAAAACATTATTCTTGTAAACTACGAGTTTAGATTTCACATTTCATCTTTCGTTTCGTTAAATAAGCACACAATATGATTTTTCCTTTTATTCTTCTCATTCTATGTTTGTCGTCTTTTCCAATTCTATATATGTTGAATGCGAGTGAAATCGAGTTTAAAATTTAAAAGTTATATAGATAATAAGTATGTGGGGTGTCGAGTGCAATTATAATGCCTCGATTGTAACAAATATTGTAATGAAAATTCATGTCTTGTTTGTCGATTTATTTTTAATAATTTTCAAAATAATTTCGAATGTTAAATATAATTAACTAATTTTATTAATTTTGAAATTATGTTAATTAAGTTTTATTATTTTTGCAATGATATTTTTACATAATTATTAACAAAATTAATAATTAATTACGAAATTAAAATTTATATTTTTGGGTCAATTAAAACAATTAAAATTTTATTTGAGTATATTTGCCAAAAATAATAATAATAATAATCCTTTAGGTTAATTATACTTGCAAAAAAGAATAAAGAAAATATTAACTAATAATAAATTCTAAATTAAACATAATTATTTCTCAATTATTATATTGAAGTAACCAAATAATAGATAAAACAAAATTTGACTAAGTGCAATTTGAGAACTTCACAACAAAAGTGGGCATTTCTCATAGAAATTTTAGTAATATGACATTTTTCATGTATTAGTTATGAAACATGACACTATTCATATACTATCAAAAAATGAATATCAAATCGACTAAAATTGATAGAAAAAATAAGGAATCAAATCTTAAGAAAGTATAAATTATCCAGAAATTATTGAAAAATAGATATAAACTCATAAACTATGGAATACAAATAATTACCATAAATATATTATAATAAAAAAAATCAATCTAGCTAAAATTGATAGGAAAAAACAACAAATCAAATCTTTAAAAAGTACTATAAAATATTTAGAAATATTAATTTGATATAATTGGCTCAATGTCTCAATTCATATTTGAATTAATTATACACATATTTTTTTTATAACGTTCTCATATTGATAAAGTATATATTAAGACTTTAATGTGGGATAAACTAACCGTTTAGTTTATAAGTTATATTTAGATTATTTTTATACTGTTTTAATGTCTCTAAAATAGATATGAAATTAATAAACTATGAAATAAAAATGATATGAAAATAATTATTACTCCCTCCGTTCACAAAAGTTATTTACATTTTGTTCATCTATAGTACGTGGACCCACTCAACTCATACACACAACTCAATTAAATATAATAAATCATGTGAAACTCAAATTCCACTAAATACACACAATCACTTAAAAACAATAAATATGGTGGGTCTCAAACTTCATTCACTCTACACTCTTACACAAAGTCATTCACATATAAATTTAACATGCAAAATTCTACTACATATAATTTGCCAACTAATTGTTTAAATTAAATTGGAAAATTTTCAATTAATTAACTATTTATTTAATAACTTAATAATCGAGTAAATTAAAATTTTCAATAAAAAAAAATCTATGTTAACTTTTTTTTAACTCTTAGTCAATTGAATATTAGTAAAAATTTTAGTAAATATTAAAATCGATAGTGAATAAAGTTGATATTTAAGATAAATAGAAACAATTGTTTAACAAATTTAACAACTGAGTAAATTAAATTTTTCAATAAAATTAAATTATGAATTAAAAATTTTAATCGTTAAGCAATTTATTATTAATGATATTTTTGTAATAAAAATATTATATATTTTATTCATTGAATTATATGTATCGGTGAATATTCTAGATTCTAATTTTTATTCGTTGAGTTATATGTATTGATAAATAAAAATATTATATATTTTATTTCACTGAATTTTTAATATAAATAAAATTATATATTTCATATTAAATATTTTAAATTATTTCTAAATTATTGAATTATATTTATTGTAATGTTGATTGAATAATTAATTAAATAAACTTACAATCATGATTGATTAATATATAAACATAATTAAACCATAATATATTAATTTTTGTTGGAAAAAATTGTTGTTTAGATAAATATGAATGGTTTGAGATAAATATGAATGGAGACTTCTGTGATGTCAGACTCAAATATATATTCCTTGAGGGCATGTTTGGTAGCTAGCTAAGATAGAATATTAAATGATATGATTAAATTTGTATGGTGTATAATAATTATTTTCATCTCACTCTTTATAATTAAAATATAGGGAAAAATGATGATTTTGACACGGGCCTAGTGTTTAATAGCGGACCGACGTATTAATTACATTTGCTACTAAAAATATGATTTGATAAGATAACTTAATATAGGGTTATTTATGAAAAATGCCCTCTTCTCTAAAACTAAAGTGAGAAGTGCCATCTTTTGTAAAAATCTATGAAAAATGTCCAAAAAGACTATTTTACCTATGCTTATAAATTCAAAATATTTAATTAAAGAGCAAATTTCTCTATTATATATATGGTTAATTAATAATTAATATTTTAAAATAATTTCAATTAGTAAGATGCTCAAAATATTTGAAGATGGTAAGGAAAAATTAAAAGAAGGAAGGATTTCATATTAAATCAAAATCGGGTTGTGACCGGGTTTTGAGACCAAGACCGACCGGATTTTGAATATGTACCGACCGGATTTTTGTTTTTCACGATCGGGTTTTTATGAAAATTTTTGAGCATAGTACTCATTGAAATTAGAACATGTTGATATTTATTTTGCATGTTTTGAGATAAATCTTGGCATTATTTGACGCTTCGAAAATGATATCAGAGCCCTAGGTCTATTAAGGAATTATATTTTATTTATTACATAAAAGTATTTATCCTAACGGAGGAGACATCCAAGAAAATATGGATCCGGACAATTTTACGAGATGCTTCTGTTACAGGTATTTTCTCCAAAAATTAGAGATTACTATAAGAAAGCACCAGGAAAAATTTCTTTTTTGGGCTGACAAATTGGATGAAAGGACTTACGGTCCTGTATCCGTAGAGTTTCCTCTTCCTGAGGATAATATCATATCCTTTACTAGGATAAGAAGCTTAAGGCTTGTTGAGAGTTGTGATCACATGAGCTGAAGTTGAGCTTGAAGTATTGGTGGTGAACAGATCGTTTGGTTAATGTCCAAACAGATCGTTCTGTTGAGGAGCAGATCAATTGCTGGTGGTGAACAACTAGTAGTTGACAGAAAGCTTAACTTTCTGTTGTCTAGCAGAAAGTGGAGCAGAACGATTGACTTTCTGTTGTCTAGCAGAAAGTGGAGCAGAACGTTTGACTATCTGGTGTTGAGCAGATAGTGGAGCAGAACGTTTGATGGGTGCAACTTGCTGTGGTGAAGTTCTGGTGGAACAGAACGTTAATAGGCAAATCTCTTGCTGCTCAATAACGTTCTGTTCTGGGTTTTCTGTACATCGATCTGTTGTTAGCGGGAATGTTCCCGGGGGTTCTAGAAAGGGTTTTAATCGTTTCTAACGGTCGAATCCAGCTGTCAGAGTTTGTTACAACAGAATATGGCAGTGAGTGGCAGGAATCATCTGGATTGTACGGGAGTTAGTTGCATCTAACGGAATCAATCTGGAATGTTCAGGAATTGCCATCTACATCTTTCTAGTGGTTTCCATGAGACTTTTGCTCGTGTCATTTATATAGCTCGAAGCTCAGTGATTGAAAACACTAACTTTTGCAATTTCATATTCACTTGTAATTTTTCTAGAGAGAGAGAGGGAGAGTGAAACACGAGGGGAAAGAAAGAGAGTAAATCCTTGAGAGTTCATTGTAATCTCTGTAACTTCTTTCGATTTTGAAATTAGTGAATTGTTCTTGGTTCTCCCGTGGACGTAGGCTTGATTTTGAGCCGAACCACGTATATCCTGTGTTCTATTCTACTTGTTATTGTTATTGTTCTTATTTCCACCGTTCTTAACCCAACAATTGGCGCCGTCTGTGGGAAGAGGAAGGAATCAATCACGATGACAACTCGATTCGATGTTGAGAAATTCACCGGGAAAAACGACTTCGGTTTATGGAGGATTAAGATGAGAGCATTGTTAGTCCAAAATGGATTAATTGATGCGCTCAGGCCAGATCCGCCATTGGAGTCCAGCTCGAGCTCCAAGGAAGGCGAGGATAAGGTGAAGGTAGATGAAGAACGGGAAAGGATGAAGGAGAAGGCTCACATCGCAATCATCCTGTGCTTGGGGGATAAAGTTCTGAGGGAAGTTTCAAAGGAGACCACTGCTGCGGAGATATGGCAGAAGCTTGAGTCATTATACATGACCAAATCATTGGCGAACAGATTGTATGCCAAGCAGAAGTTCTACGCGTTCAAGGTGGTTGAGGACAAGTCGATCCATGACCAGCTCGATGAGTTCAACAAGATATTAGATGACCTTGAGAATATTGAGGTAAAGGTCACTGATGAAGATAAAGCCATTATCCTATTGAGTGCTCTGCCTAAAAGCTTCGAACACCTTAAGGATGCCATGCTTTATGGGAGAGAGACTTCCATCACCATGAATGAAGTCCAAACTGCGCTGAAGTCCAAGGAGTTAAGCAAGCTTCACAATGGAAAAGGTGAGGCCAGTGCGGAGGGTTTGGCTATTAAAGCTAAATCTGGAAAATCTGGGAAGAAGAAATTCCAGAAGAAATTGCCAGGAAAGAGCAATGTAGAGGATGAGAAGGAAACCAGGAAATGCCATTTCTGTAAGAAACCAGGTCACCTTAAGAAGAATTGTTTCTCATGGAAGAGAAAGCAGGCTGCAAACGGCACCAACGGAGATGAAGGTGCTGCTGATATTGCAGAGGTTCTAGAGGAGGCTGAGATGATGAATGTAGTCAACTCCAAGATTGATGGTGCGTAGATTATGGATTCAGGTTGCACATTCCATATGTCATACATGAAGGAATGGTTCAATGATCTCCAGCTTGGTGATTTTGGACTAGTCACTCTTGGTAATGATCATGCTTGCATAGTGAAGGGCATTGGGAAGATTACCTTCAAATCCAACGATGGATCTATTAAAATTCTATCGGAAGTGAGGTATGTTCCAGACCTCAAGAGAAACTTGATATCCCTAGGAATGCTTGAAAGCAAGGGATATGGATTTGTTTCTGAGAATGGGTACCTCAAGGTTATGAATGGTTCAAGAGTTATGCTCACTGGTGTGAGGAAAAGGAGTCTCTACTATCTGTTGGCTGATGTCATCACAGGAGATTCTGGAAATGTTGCTGAGGATGAAAGCAAAGTTTGGCATTTGAGGCTGGGTCATCTCAGTGAGAAGGGGATGAATGAGTTGAGGAAGCAGGGGGTTATCAAAACCAGTGGGATGCTCAAGGTCAAAGACTGTGAGGAATGCATCTTAGGCAAGAGCAAGAAGCTGCCCTATCCTACTAGCAAGTACAGATCAACTTCACCTCTTGACTATGTGCATTGCGATCTGTGGGGGCCTGCAAGGGTAGAAACTATTTCTGGGGGAAAATACTTTATGTCTATCATTGATGATGTCTCTCGAAAATTATGGATATATGTCATGAAGTCCAAATCTGATGCACTTCAAAAGTTTGTGGAATAGCACACTGAAGTTGCCAATGAGAAGGGCGTCAAATTGAAGTGTTTGAGGACAGATAATGGGCTCGAGTTCATGTCAGAGGAATTCCAAAAATTTTGTGTTGAGAATGGAATCAAGAGGCATAAGACTGTACCTGGAAACTCACAGCAGAACGGTGTGATAGAGAGGATGAACAGATCGATTCTGGAAAGGATCAGATGCATGAGGATAGGCAGCGGGCTGCCAAAGAATTTTTGGGGTGAATTTGCCATGACAGCCTGTTACCTAATCAACAAGAGTCCAGCTGTGTCAAACAATTTCAAGTCTCCAGATGAGGTGTGGCATGGAAGAGTTCCAAATTACAGTTATCTCAAGGCTATTGGTTGTCTTGCTTATGTTCACAAGAAGCAGGATAAATTGGAATCCAGGGCACTGAAATGTGTCATGCTTGGATATCCCAAGGGAGTGAAGGGATACAAATTGTGGTGCATGGAACCAGGATACCAGAAAGCCATCATCAGTAGAGATGTGAGATTCGTGGAGAATCAAATGCCTATGTTAAAACGATCTGCTCCTAATGGAGAAGGACAGCCCGCTGCCAGAGGAGAAGGAACATCTGGGCAGATTGATCCAGGAAGTGATCACTCCAAGAATGCAAGGGTGCAGGTGGAGTTCCAGAACAGCAACCAGAGAACAGATTGTCTGGATGAGTAGCTCAGCTCTGATGAGGAGGAGGAGCAGGGACCTGCTGGTGATGATCTAACTAACTACCAGTTAGCTCGTGATAGAGCTAGAAGGTCTATCCATCCACCAGATCGATATGGACATGCTGACCTGGTATCTTACGCGCTGGCCATAGCAGAAGAGGAGGGGCCAGATGAACCTAGATGCTATAAGGAGGCAGTGAGGTGTAAGGAGGGAGCAGATTGGCTTGCTGCTATGCAAGAGGAGCTTGAATCATTGCATAAGAATGGCACTTGGGAGCTTGTAGATAGACCGAAGGATGTGAAATGTGTTAGCTGCAAATGGATCTTTAAGAAAAAGATTGAGGTGTGCCAGCAGCACAAGGTCAGATACAAAGCTCGATTGGTGGCCAGAGGGTTTACCCAGAAGGAGGGGATAGACTTCAATGAAGTATTCTCCCCTGTTGTCAAGCATTGTAGTATAAGATTGATGCTATCTCTAGCTGTTCAGAACAATCTGGAACTGCAACAGCTCGATGTGAAAACAGCTTTTCTCCATGGTGATTTGGAGGAAAACATTTATATGACCCAGCCCGAGGGATTTATCCTACCTGGAGATGAAGACAAAGTTTGCTTACTCAAGAAATCTCTATATGGTCTGAAGCAGAGCTCCAGACAGTGGTATTTGAGATTTGATGATTATGTTACATCCATTGGTTTTTTCAGATCACAGTTCGATAGCTATGTGTATCTCAAGGAAGGAGATGGAGGAGCAAAAGTCTATCTGCTGCTGTATGTTGATGACATGTTGCTTGCTGGCAAAACCATGAAGGAGGTTGACAAAATCAAGGAGGAGTTGAGAGCAGAGTTTGACATGAAAGATCTCGGAGATGCAAGGAGGATATTGGGTATGGACATCATAAGAGATAGGCAAGCAGGTAGCTTGTGGTTGATGCAGCACGATTGCATCAAGGGTGTTATAAGAAAATTCAAGATGGATTCAATGAAGGAGGTTAAAGTTCCTTTGGCTCAGCACTTCAAACTCTCTGCTGAGCACAGGCCAGAAATTGAGGAAGATCGAAAGTTTATGGGAAAAATACCATATGCCAATATTGTTGGTAGTTTGATGTATACGATGATCTGCTCGAGGCCCGATGTAGCTCACTCGATCAGTGTTACCAGTAGGTATATGGCAAATCCAGGTCGATACCACTGGGAAGCATTAAAATGGTTGATGAAATACTTGAAGGGAACTTCAAATTTTGGTTTAAAGTATCAAAAGATGGAGGTGGAGCCTGATCTACCATTGATAGGGTATGTGGACTCAGATTATGCTGCTAATCTGGATTCAAGGAAGTCACAGACAGGCTATGTATTTAACTTGTATGGGACTGCCATAAGCTGGAGATCGTTTCTTCAATCTGTGGTTGCGTTATCAACTACAGAAGCGGAGTACATGGCCTTAACTGAAGCAGTGAAGGAAGCCTTGTGGTTAAAAGGAATTCTGAAGGAGATGGGTGTGGAGCAGAGATTGATCCAAGTGAACTGTGATAGCCAGAGTGCTATACACCTTGTAAAACACCAAGTGTTCCATGAAAGGACTAAGCACATTGATGTGCGGCATCACTTCATAAGAAATATTGTGAGAGAAGGTGATGTGCAGGTCGTTAAAGTTGGAACAGATGATAATGCAGCAGATGCATTGACAAAAGCATTGCCAGCGGCAAAGTTCTATCATTGCCTCGATCTGGTAAGCTTGGTACCTCGAGATTGAGGTGGAGCAGCCCGTGGGGGGGCTGGAGCAGCTCGTCAGCGAGCTGTGTGGAGAAGTCCTTGATTCAGGTCATGTAATCAAGGTGGAGATTGTTGAGAGTTGTGATCACATGAGCTGAAGTTGAGCTTGAAGTATTGGTGGTGAACAGATCGTTTGGTTAATGTCCAAACAGATCGTTCTGTTGAGGAGCAGATCAATTGCTGGTGGTGAACAACTAGTAGTTGACAGAAAGCTTAACTTTCTGTTGTCTAGCAGAAAGTGGAGCAGAACGATTGATTTTCTGTTGTCTAGCAGAAAGTGGAGCAGAACGATTGACTTTCTGTTGTCTAGCAGAAAGTAGAGCAGAACGTTTGACTATCTGGTGTTGAGCAGATAGTGGAGCAGAACGTTTGATGGGTGCAACTTGCTGTGGTGAAGTTCTGGTGGAACAGAACGTTAATAGGCAAATCTCTTGCTGCTCAATAACGTTCTGTTCTGGGTTTTCTGTACATCGATCTGTTGTTAGCGGGAATGTTCCCGGGGGTTCTAGAAAGGGTTTTAACCGTTTCTAACGGTCGAATCCAGCTGTCAGAGTTTGTTGGAGTTTGTTACAACAGAATATGGCAGTGAGTGGCAGGAATCATCTGGATTGTACGGGAGTTAGTTGCATCTAACGGAATCAATCTGGAATGTTCAGGAATTACCATCTACATCTTTCTAGTGGTTTCCATGAGACTTTTGCTCGTGTCATTTATATAGCTCGAAGCTCAGTGATTGAAAACACTAACTTTTGCAATTTCATATTCACTTGTAATTTTTCTAGAGAGAGAGGGGGAGAGTGAAACACGAGGGGAAAGAAAGAGAGTAAATCCTTGAGTGTTCATTGTAATCTCTGTAACTTCTTTCGATTTTGAAATTAGTGAATTGTTCTTGGTTCTCCCGTGGACGTAGGCTTGATTTTGAGCCGAACCACGTATATCCTGTGTTCTATTCTACTTGTTATTGTTATTGTTCTTATTTCCACCGTTCTTAACCCAACAAGGCTTGATAGCATTTCTACTAGAATAAGATTTCTTTTAGAAATCTTAAGATTAAAAGAATTAAATCAACGTTAGCCCTACTAAGCTAATCTTAATTTATTTCACAATTATTTTTTCCGCTATATACTTTTGTGATAATGTATCCATGGTTCAGCTGGTATCAGAGCCATTTTTGGTTAAATTACTTTTAAAAAATGAGTTTTTTAAAAGGAAAAGAACACCTAGATGATTCCCAGATCTCTGAGGAACATCAAGACAATTTCGAAATCGAGTTTTCTGAAAATTAAAATGGATTTCAAGGAAGCTTCTTAGTGAAACAAGAAATGCTTTCAAAAATCAAGAACTTAAAGCTTGATTTAAAGAAAGAAAAAATATTTAAAATCCCTTTTAG
>JAPKLX010002898.1:0-11816 GCA_026898415.1 Leonotis leonurus
TGGAAAGTCTTTAATGCTTCATCGACAGGTTTGGTTCTGCTCTTTCTGGTTTGCTTCTAACCTTCTGGTTGTGTCCTCTCTGGTCTAGTGTCTTTCTGGTTGAATATTGACTTAGACACTTTCTGGTTGAGGTACTTTCTGGTAGAGCATTCGTTAGCCACTTTCTGTTCGAGGCATCTTCCATCTTTCTGGCTGAAGCTTTTCTGGTTCAACTTTCTGTTAAAGTTGACTAGCTTCATTTTCTGTTTGAGACTCTCTGGTTTAGCATTCTGTCTTGAGACTTGCTGGTTTTGAGTCTTTCTGGTTTAGCATTTTCTGTCTCGAGACTTGCTGGTTTTGAGTCTTTCTTGTTTAGCATTTTCTGTTGAAGTTGTCTTGCTCCAGCCTTCTGCTTGAGACTGGCTGGTTTTGATTTCTGACCGAGACAACTTCTATCTTTCTGGTTGAACGAGCTTCGACTATCTGGTTTGCTGAAACCAAAAGAGGAGGTATAGAACATGTATAATACCAAGTGTGTTTTGTAAGAGCATCATCAAAACTCAGAATATTTTATGGGGTTCCCAACAATTTCCCCCTTTTTGATGATGTCAAAACCACACTTAGTCAGTGAAAACAATGTAACTTGTATCATGTTCTGGACAGATAGGTTATTTGTTATTTAAGTTAAATAACAGTAAACAATATAAGATAGTAAAACTCCATATTCATTGATATATGAATTGTCGAGTACAGAAGATCAACAGAGAGCAAAAAAAGGTAAAAGATAGAAAATAAAATCTATCTAGGAAAACCATCTTGCTGCACCTCCCTTCTTCATTTTCTCCCTCTATGCATCAGACACTAGCTGGATGCTTTCGTATATACCATCTCTCACCCTGGCATAATTTGGATCGTGGTTATCGATCTTGTAGCCTTTAATCTTTGCCAGTTGATTGATGTAATTCAGTATGTAGGTCTTGTCTGGGAGATTACTGCCTGGAATTGTTGGGCAGATCATGAATTCCTTTTCTGGTGCCTTCAGCTGGATTTTGGCATCTGCTGCAGCTGTTCTGATTCTCTGTATAAGATCTTGATCCCTGAAGTTTTCAAGGTATCTGTTGAAATCCTCATCTGGAGTTGCTTCAGAGTATGTAGGTTCCTTCAAAAAATATCTATTCAGAATAAAGCCTTGCTTTACTTTCTCCCAGTCAATCTGATCTTCTTCTGGAACCCATGTATCTTTGGGCGTCTGTTTCTGTAATGACAGGTTCCAGGAGAAGGGTTTCTTCTTCTTCTTCTTGGACTGGGTGGTCGAAGCAGATGATTGTTGCTGTGAGCGTCCAGCAGATGAAGGCGAGGAGAAGGGAGTTTGAAAAGATTTGTCTTTAGCCTCCTGGGCAGCCAGTTTTCTCTCCCTCTCTGCCTGTTCTTTGTAGAACTGCGCTCTGAACACTGGATCACAGGCTTGATCCATGCTTACTCCAAAAAGCAGCAACTCTGCTATCTGGTCCCCTTCATCTATAGGCTTCTTGCCTCTGTCTGGTTTCTGAAGTGTAGGCGCAGGTTGAACCTGTTCTGATCCCAGTAGGGTTGGATCAGGTCTTGGAGGTGTGATTGGTCTAGGTTGGGCTGCTGGTGTTTCTGTTCCAGCATCTGTTGATTCTGGACCAGCCACTGTTGTTTCTGGTATGCTTTGGCTGCTTATGGCTCCTTTGCCTCCCTTGCTGGCTGATGTTTCCCCCTTTTTGACATCATCAAAGAGGGTAGCCAGGAGGGTGCGCATCGAAGCAAGCTCTTCATTCAGTTGCTCCATCTTTTCCTCTACCTCTGCTTTGAATCCAAGCAGGAAATTGATTGTCTGGTTTGAGGCATCTAGCTTCTGCTCTAACCTGCTGTTCATGGTAGACAAAGTTTTGTCATAAGTCTCCTGAAGCTCTTCTACAGCAGTTAAGCGGTTGTTCTGGGCCTCAAATTCTTCCGGGTTCGGGTACAGGAGGTCATTCAAAACATCCTGTTGATGTGCGTGCATTAGCTCCACAAATTTTTCATTTTCGAACTGTGGGAATTGAGCGTGGATGGCTAAGTCAGCATGTTCCTTTAGTTGAGCAGCAAGTTGGGTCCCTTTCTGGTCTACAGCAGCAGCAACTGTTTCTGTCTGCTTTGTCAGAAGGTCAACTACCAGAGTAGTGGCCTTGTCTGCTTTCTCTTCAATGCCTTTCAGGCGCAGATGTAGCTTGTTCTGGTCAGCTTCATGGACCTCTCTGTCATCATCCATCTTCTTGTTCAGATCGTCTTTGATCTTTCTGATTTTTCCTCTGATGTCCTTGTCCATGTCATTGACATAGTTTTTCTGGTGTTGGTTGAAATCAGAGAGTATCTGCGTTGCCTTCTCTTGAAGGGAGTTACAGATATCCGTCATCTGATCCTCAACGCGAAGAGTGATCAGGTTGTCCAGTTGATAGTTGTTGAATGTTTTGGGCTCTCTTTCCAAGAGTTCTTCCATGGTGTAGAAGTTGACGTGTTTCTTCAACTTCTGGGCAGCGCCATGGGTATATATTTCGTTGCTTGGTTCCCCACCAATATGCTGGCCCACTGGTTCATCATCACCTGAATCAAGGTCGATGATAGTTGTTTTCTTGGTATGTTTCTTGGGCTGCTCTGCTTGCTATTCTGGTTGTGATTGCTGTTCTCTTGGGGAGGCCTTTTCCATCTGGATATCTGGGTGAGGTGTGGGCAAATCAATGTTCAAACTCTCTGCCTCTTGTTTCATGAGGGCAGAGATGAGTTGCCTGTATTCTGCTCGAGTTTCTTGAACAGAAGAGACTTGAAGAAGACTCAGCAGTGTTGCTTCTTCCTTCTTTAATTCATCGATTGTTTTGAGT
The DNA here is from genome assembly GCA_026898415.1 of Leonotis leonurus. Classification (NCBI taxonomy): domain Eukaryota; kingdom Viridiplantae; phylum Streptophyta; class Magnoliopsida; order Lamiales; family Lamiaceae; genus Leonotis; species Leonotis leonurus. The sequence goes on from JAPKLX010002898.1 coordinate 2,862, forward strand.
TGGAGCAGTGCATCAAATATATAATACTCGCTGTCCTTAACCAGCAAGTAAAATTTGATGCGTGTTGCTGTTCCCAAACTTTCTGGGAGCAAGTGAATTCCAGAAAATTCTTGAAGCACAGAGTGTTTGGCCTGATTCTCCAGCAGATTGATGACACTTTCTGCTTGCTGTTTCCTTTCTTCAGCTTCATCAGCAGATGATCCTTCCTCATCATCCTCGCTGATTCTTTCCATTCGATTTGGAGAAGGAGTAGCTGTTCTGGCAGGAGAAAAATCTTTCTCCGGATGACTTGTTTCTGGTTGAACCTCTGCTGTTGGAGTTTCTGGCTGATCTGATGCTGCTTGTGTTATTTCTTCTTCATGTTCTGGTATATCGGAGTGTTCTGCTATTGCTACTAGTGGAGGTGATGGTTCCTGAACTTTCTGAAGTCTCCTTTTCTTCTGTTTTGGCAGAGAGGCAGAAGTTTCTGTCTCCACGGAGCTGCCTCGCTTTCTAGCTGCCTTTTCTTTTACCACCTTCTCCTTGGAGCTTTTCTCCTTCTTCTTCTCAGCACCTTTAGTAGGTGGAACCCATGCAGGGTTAGAACTGCCCACTTCCAGTGCTGCAACTCTATGCACTTCGTCTGGAATCTTGTTGAAAAATTGAGGCGCCAGTCCCAATGACATCTCCAGCTGGTGTTGGTCCTTGGGAATGGAGTGATTGATGTTGTACTCCTCGGCGTCATCCCAGACTTTCTGTTTGAAAAATCTTTCAATCATCAGGCTAATCTTTGTGGAGTGTCGCAGATTCCTCCTAACTTCCACCGAAGTTCCTCTACCTCGGCTGTCTTTGGTATAAGTAACCAACTTTGCTTCCTTGGCCATTAGTTCAAACAGAATTCTGCTCCAGTTGACTCGTAGGTTGAGAACAACAGCTGTGAGGATTCTGAACTTCTCAGGGGTCACCTGATCATAAGTCCCGCTGTGATTCAGAAAAATCCTCTGTACCAATTCCAGTAGCAACTTGTATCCAGGTTGAAGCAAAGATCTCTGGAACATCCTTCCAGTGTAGGACATAGGAATCACCATCATGATCTCAACAGCTTCTTGTAATTGTGCAGGGGTGATATCATCCAAACTCAGTCCTTCATCCTTCAACCTATAAGCCTGGTTGATCATCTCTATCACGTTGTAGGGAGTCTTGCTAGTCCGGTCCCCAATTGGCATCAAAACATTAGCTTCAAAGCCATGTTTGTCGTTCTGCCATGTCAGATAAAAGGAAGCTACTTGTTTTGCCAAAAACATCTTAGGATGCAAGGTGACAATGTTGCAGAAACCTTACATCAAAAGAACATTCGCACAAGTATATACATATTCATCAGTTCATATGAACAATCATAAGTATTGCACAAAAATAATAATAATAGCAGTTCATAGGACAAGAAGTCACAGAATATGCAATAAACTGCAAATATAAAAGAAGTTTAAACAAATTGAAAACCTTTGCAGCGTGAAACCATGGCAAAAATTTCATCAAGCTTTCAAAAACCATGGGTTTCAAGGACAGCATACGGTTCAGGTGTGAGAAACTTCTGAACCTCAGCTACGTGTTGAAGAAAAAGTGAAGTTTGGGGTGCCATAGTCAAACGCAAAGATGTTTTGAGAAGCGATTTGCAGAAGGTTTGGAAGAATCTTAAGTGCTTAGAAATTTTGAGAAGTGCTCAGTGCGATAAAGTGAAGGTGAACAGTTTAGAGAATGATATCGCATATATATATAACAAAGAATAAGGAAGATGAAAGAGGTAAATAAAAAAAATAGGCTGAATATCTTCCCTTTTTAGATTTTCCCGCTTCTTTCTTTTATTTTGCCGCGTTTACTTGCGTGTGATGTACGCTCTAGATTCTAGGGTTGTAGAATAGCGCGTGCAAATCTTTTCCTTCTGTGCAACTTTCCTTTTTCCTGTTTTCGCAGGGATTTTCTCGATCACAGTTCCCAAAGGTGGGCTAATCATCATTTAAGATAAAGATTTTAGTAAATCTAGATCAAAAAGGTAACTTTTTCAGACTGTAATCTTGGGTGTTGATTGTACGGAGTGACGTCATATCTCTTAAGACGCTTCCTATTCGTAGAAAATTCCCCTTTGACTTAGTAATTACGAAATAGATTCCACGTGTCACTTTCTTCAGATTAGGCATTGTGAATATTTCGGTAACTTTCTGATGTCAATCTTCTATTGTCTTTCTGTTGTCAACTGTCTGGTAACCTTCTGTTGTTAACTGTCTGGTAGCTTTCTGGTATTAGCTATCTGGTAGCTTTTCTGGTCTTGGCTATCTGGTAGCCTTCTGGTAATAGCTATCTGGTAGCTTTCTGGTGTTAGCTATCTGTTAGCTATCTGGTAGCTTTCTGGTGTTCTTCATTCAGACTGAGTAGTCCAAGTTTTCCACACAGCATCTTAAATCTTTCATCTGGTAGTGCTTTAGTTAAGATGTCGGCACGTTGGATGTCTGTATGAATCTTTTCAATCTTGATGTGCTTTCTCTCTACATGATCTCTAATAAAATGATGTCTCACATCGACATGTTTGCATCTTGTGTGGAGTACTGGATTCTGTGTTATAGCTATAGCACTTGAGCTGTCACAAAATATAGGTATCTCCTTTACTTCAATTTCATAATCTCTTAGTTGCTGTTTCAACCATAGAATCTGTGCACAACAGCTTCCAGCAGCCATATATTCTGCTTCTGTGGTTGATGTAGCAACAGATGTCTGTTTCTTTGAAAACCAAGATATCAACTTGTTTCCAAGGAATTGACACGTTCCAGAGGTAGACTTTCTGTCCAGTTTGCATCCTGCATAATCTGAATCAGAATAGCCTGTAAGCTCAAAGTTATCATCTTGTGGATACCAGAGACCAATGTTAGCTGTTCCTTTAAGATATCTAAGTATCTTTTTGGCAGCTTCCATATGTGATTCTTTAGGATTGGCTTGATATCTAGCGCATACTCCAACTGCATAGGTGATATCTGGACGACTTGCAGTAAGATATAACAGAGAGCCAATAATTCCTCTATATTGTGTAATGTTTGCTGGTTTTCCTTCTGGATCTGGATCTATCTTCCCATTGGTTTGCATTGGAATTTTAACTGTTCTGCTGTCTTTCAGCCCAAACTTGACTAGCGATCGTTGATGTACTTTGCTTGATTAACAAAGATACCATCTGGTAGTTGCTTTACCTGCAGACCTAAAAAGAAATTCATCTCTCCCATCATGGACATTTGGTATTTGTTCTTCATTAGTTCTGCAAATTTGTCACACAGATAGGGAGATTGAGATCCAAAGATTATGTCATCGACATAAATCTGGACCAACAGAATGTGTTCTTTGACTTTGATGACAAACAATGTCTTGTCAACAGAACCTCTTTTGAAGCCTGATTCCAGTAGGAATGTTGACAATGTTTCGTACCACGCTCTGGGTGCTTGTTTTAAGCCATAGACAGCTTTAGCTAGTCTATATACTCTCTGGTCAGGATTCTCTTCTTCAAAACCAGGTGGTTGCTCAACATACACTTCTTCTTCAAGTATGCCATTAAGGAAAGCACTTTTAACATCCATCTGGTATACTTTGAATTTCTTGTATGCAGCATATGCTAAAAATAGCCTAATTGCTTCCAATCTGGCCACTGGTGCAAAGGTCTCATCAAAGTCGATACCTTCCTGTTGATTGTATCCCTTTGCAACTAGTCTAGCCTTGTTTCTGACTACTTCTCCATTCTCATCTCGTTTGTTTTTGAATACCCATTTTACACCTATCACCCCTTGATGTTTTGGTCTGTCTACCATATACCAGACTTGGTTTCTCTTGAACTCATTGAGTTCTTCTTGCATAGCTATGACCCAGTCTGCATCTCTAGGTGCTTCATAAGTGTCAGAGGGTTCAACACGTGATAGATAACAACTGAGAAGTGCACTTTCTCCATGCATTCTTCTGGTTCTAACTCTATCTGTTGGGTTCCCAACAATCTGTTCAGAAGGGTGATTTTCTTGAATCCATTTCCTTCTGCTAGATATCTCCTCTTCTGATATCTCAGGTTCTGGTTCATTTGTTGGGTCCTCAAATTCTGGATGAGAAGTTTGAAAAGGATTTTCAGTTTCTGGTTCTTCTTGATCATTATTCCAACCATTTGTATCTCCAGATTCTTCTGGTTGATCTCGTTCTGGCTCAATAATATTATTTTCTCCTTCTGGCTGATTGTTCTCTGGTGTAATCTGTGTTGTCTGTTCTGTTCCCCCTTGCTGCAAGCTTACTGCTCCAGCACTGTTTGGAACTTCAACTTCATTCTCTTCTGATGTATTCCAGATTAGAATATCTTCTAACAGAATCCCTTTTGCTTTCTGGTTCTTGTTCTGGATTGCTTTCTGGTTTATGTTCTGGTCTTGTGTTTGATCAACATCTAGGTCTCTGTCACTAGTAACAGATTCATCAAAAACAATATGAGGTGTTACTTCCACAATGTGAGTCCTCTGGTTAAAAACCCTATAAGCTTTGCGAACATCAGAGTATCCTAAGAATATTCCTGGATCAGCTTTGCTATCAAAGGTTTTCAACTGAGATTTCCCATTATTGTGTATGTAACACAGACAGCCAAAAGTACGAAGGTAATGAATCCTGGGTTTTCTGTTGTTCCATATCTCGTAGGGTGTCTTCCCATGTCTGATGGTAACAACTGATCTGTTCTGGGTGTAGCACGCTGTATAGATGGCTTCTGCCCAAAATTTCTTTGGCAATTTGGTCGCATTGAGCATAGTGCGAGCTGCTTCTTTTAATGATCTGTTTCTTCTCTCAACTACCCCATTATGTTGAGGAGTTCTTGCTGCAGATGTTTGATGAGTGATTCCCATCTGGTTGCAATATTCTTCAACTTTCTGGTTTAGGAATTCTGTTCCACGATCTGTTCTGATGGTGGTAACAGAAACTTCCTTTTTCTTGGTGATTTTGTTGAGAAATTTTGGCAGCTTCTCCAGTGTTTCTTTCTTTTTATACAGAAATATTACCCAAGTAAATCTTGAGTAATCATCAATGATGACTAGAGTATATTTCCTACCATTTATACTTAATGGTTTAACGGGACCAAATAAGTCTAAATGTAGTAACTCTAGTATTCTGGTTGAGCTCTGGGCAGATTTGCTGGAAAAAGATGATCTGGTCTGCTTCCCAGCTTGACAAGCTTCACAAATGTGACTTTTGTCATAAATTTGTTCTGGTAATCCTTCAACTAGTTTCTCTCGGGCAATCTTATTGATTGTTTTGAAGTTGAGATGGCTTAATCTTTTATGCCATAGCCAGCTAGTTTCTGACACTGTCTTTGTGACCAGACAGGTCTCTATCTGGTTGTTCCATTGCACAATGTATAATCTATCCTGCAATATTCCGGTAAGGAGTACCTCATCTCCTTCCTTGTTCTTCACCAGACAGTTGTTAGTGTCAAAAATAATTTGATTACCATTTGCACAGAACTGACTTACAGAAAATAGATTGTGGCTGAGACCTTCAACATATGAGACATTTGAGATGGTGGTCTTGCCAACTTTTATGTTTCCATACCCTCTGGTATATCCTTTTGAATTGCATCCAAAAGTAACTTGGGGTCCTGGTTTCTCAACGTAGTCTGTTAGTAGATTCTTGTCACAGGTCATGTGCTTCGAACAACCACTATCTATTATCCAGATTGCTCCTTTTGCTATTTTGTACCTTCTTGCAGTCTTCTGATCCTGCAATTAAATACACTTAGCTACCCTTCAATATTTGGGTGCTTGGTTATTAGCAAATGTTCCCTTTCGAATCCAGAACATTTTTGGGTTGGGGACAGCAATATAACAAGTAATAATATTTCCATTATTATCTACTTTTGACACAGAGTGATATATAGATGGATGATATCTTTTTATTCCATCCTTCTTTAATTCTTTGTTAGTAGGTGCTGTCCTGTTGACATTCTTCTTGTGAACCCTTTCTGTTTCTGTATAATCTGCTGGTCGTTCCCTTGTATGATGGTACTGTCTGTTTCCAGTCTGTTTCACCATCATCTTCTGTGGATGTTCTTTCTTGTTCTTAAGTTTTATCACTTGGTCTAGTATCTGTTTCCTTTCTGGTACGAATTTTATGGTACTCGAGGATTTATCTGAATGGCCTGGATATCCTATTCCAGATGTACCCTTTTGCTGCATGTTAATTAGCAGTTTAGCACGTTCATCACTCTTGTAGATCATTTCTTTTCCTTTCTTGATCTTCTCTTCAGCAACATTGTTTCTTGTAATGAGATCTTTGACCTTAGAATTCAGCGAATGAATTTCATTATCTTTTCCTTTAATCTGTTCTTCCAGATCAGCAATTTTAACAACGAACTGTGTGTTAGCAGTACTTAGTATCTGTTCTGTTTTCTTCATCCTTTCATTCTCTTCAACTACTTCTTTGAATAATCTCTTGATGCTCGAGTAGCTTTTAAACATGTCATTGACTTCATCCCAAGAGTATTCATCTTGATCTACTATTTCCTGTTCCAGAATAGTATTACTTGAAGAGTTAGAGTTGCAGGATTGTACCTCTACATCATCTAGACCATTGTCTAGTCCTGCATAGCATTCATCCCAGTCTTCTTCTTCTTTAGCAAAGAATGCTTCATCATCTTCTGTTGAACTATCAGATAGATGACTTGAGCTGGAATCTTCTTCTTCTGCTATCATGGCCTTACGTTGAGCTTTTAGTTTTCTGTCTCTCTTAGCTCGTAGTTCTTCTCTTTGACTTTTAGATAAGTCTGGGCAATCGGTTTTAAAATGACCTGTTCTCCCACAACCATAACACGTATAGTCAGTAGGATTAATGGTTTTATCATTTCCTCTACTTTCTGTTTTGTCATCAGATCGTTCTGCTTCTTTGTTCTTCTGGTATCTACTCTTGTTATCTTTGTAGAACCTTCGGTACTTTCTTGATCTGACTTCCATCTTGTCCATTCTCTTAGCAATCATTGAGAATTCTTTGAGTAATTTGTCATATCCTCCTTCAGCTGGTGTAGCAGATGATGCTAATTCATCTGTTTTGCACTTCGCTTTGAAGGCGGTCTCTTTCTCCTTCTTTGAGCTATTCTCGCTGGAGGAGTAATCTGGTCCGTGAATCCTTCTGATGTCACATTCATGGACAGCTAGATGATCAAAAAGTGCTTCTACAGATAGATCATTAAAATCAGCACGTAGAGGTTGCATAGCTGAATAAATTTCCCAGCTTGGTGGTAAAGCTATAAGAATCTTGAGATTCTTCTCTCTCTGTGTGTACTTATCCTTCTTGAAGGCAGATACTTCCAGTAGCACTTCAGTGAACCTATTCTTCATTTGTTCAATGGTTTCTCCAGGTTTCATCTTGAATTCATCGAACTTGTTACATGCTAAGGATAGCTTGTTCTCGATCATTGCTTCGGATCCTAGACTGAGATCTCTCAGGGCTTCCCACATTTCTTTGGCTGTATCAAGATCTTGGATCTTAGCCAGATGGACTCCTTTTACAGTACTGGAAATAACTCCTTTAGCAAAATCATCTAGATTTGCTTCTCTTCTTTCTTCTGAGGTGTACTTTCTGGGATCTTTTAGTACAGTTTCTTTAACTGCTCCTGTCTCAGTAATGCGAGTAGTTTCTTCAGTAATGGCTAGAGGTCCTTCCTCAATTACCTTCCACATCAAGCAGTGATGCGCTTTGAGACACATCTTGATTCTGAAACTCCATTCTCTGTAACCTTGAATGGAAAATTCTTCGCATGCCCTGATAACAGATGACTCCATAACAGATAGTATGCAGATGATGAAAAGATTTTCTAGATCTATTCAAGTTGACCACGCAGGTATATAACCTTGTGAAACAAAACAATGGTCGTATGAACCACTGCTCTGATACCACTTGTTGGTCCCGAAAGAGCAAGGTTTGGTGTATGGGGGGGGGGGGAATACACCAAATGCAAACTTTTTCAGTTTACTTGACTATTTCAATCAGAGAGATGTGAGCTTTCTGAAATACAGATTGCTCAAGTTGATAGAACAAAGTGATTATCTAATCGATTAGATTCTATCCAGATAAGATCCCTCAAGTGAGATATACAAAGCTGAAAGTAAGCGTGAACTTAATTTCCAACAATGTACTGTGTGCGGAATAATGGTGGACTTAGTCGGTGCTCTTATTAAGAAAATCTTTTGAAAACTTAATTGAGTATTTAGAGGTTGATTGGGAATGCAGATTTGAATGAGTATGATAGATGCAGAATAAAAACAACTGAATATAAAATGCAAAATTTAAATGGCACAGTTATTTTTACGTGGTTCGGGAAACCCCCTACGTCCACGGTCTAATCCAAAATGGATTAGATATCCACTACTAGGATATTCTTCTTATTTAACCTCGCTGAGAACGAGCCACAAGTTCCAAGTACAAACTAACTGAAACTTATGCACGAATAAGGGTCGTGTCCCTTTACAACTTACAGAAAACTACTGTAAACAGGTTATCTTTACGTTAATCCACTAGAAAACTAATAGCTAGTAAAGATCTCCTTCTTCTCTCGATAAGACAGACTTGAATCGAGGTGTGATTGCGATCACGAACGGTTTGAAGCTATTGTCTGATTTGGAGATAGAATGCTTGAGAATATTTCTGCAGTATAGCGCTTGCGTATATATTCAGACTTTGAAACTTCAAACATATATAGGCTCTGAATTTGAAATTCTAGCCGTTTGTTGATTGACGTGATTTGATTTGTGGATTGTCAATCAATTATATCTCTTCTTTCCTTGTAGACTTGTTGATTGAATCTTCTATGATTGGTAAGCAGATCATCTGTGATTGCTTTCCTTCTCCATGTCAATCAGTGATTCAATTTCCAAATCTTCAATGGAAAGTCTTTAATGCTTCATCGACAGGTTTGGTTCTGCTCTTTCT
>JAPKLX010003392.1:0-11194 GCA_026898415.1 Leonotis leonurus
TTGGCTTGGAGCAATACTATGATGGGTGACCTACTGGGAAGTGTCCTGGGTCAGCCTGTCAGTGAGGACAAAACAGGCTGGGAAAGAAAGTGTTGGTGTGTGGGGCTAGTACGTCAATTCTGATGGGCGCTCCCGATCCAACACTAAGTTCTTTAGTAATCTACCATATCCGTATCTAATGTGTACCGGGAAGGTGGCCACCTTCCGCGGACACTTGACCGGTCAACACCTTCGTCGACTCACGGTCATATTGTGTACACTAGTCCGAGTGGGGTTGCTTACCCACTGGAACCCGAATTCGATTAATCATATCAGATAGGTATCATACAAAACATAAAACATTTTATGGCAGACAATACTTGAAATATCAATTTCGATTCAAAGCTTTTGAAAAGAAATAACATAAATGCGGATAAGCACACACATTTTGATTTTGTATAAGAAAGCCTATCTCGATGAGTTTTTCTTCTTCTTCTAAGATTAACTTCTTCCGGTCTTCGGATTCCCACTCCTGTAGTAACCTTTAATCAATTTCGTAGTAAGATACTCGATTTGAGTATAGGTTCTTTTCTTAACTTTCTTTAAGTGGAAATGAAATAACATTTCATTAATTCGAGAACTAATCTCGTATCTTAGTTCTACTCGTTCTTGAATGCTAAACAAAAATATGCTTAATGACTTCCATTGGGATCGTAATCATAATTCCTCAATTAATGATCATTCTTTTAATTAATTTGATATGGTTAATCAAATTAATAATAATATTCTTTAATTTAGAATATTTTTCCTCCATGACTTTTAATTGGCTAATTAATCAATTAGAGTAATATAATTTATTTCGATTAATTTAAGTCTTTAGAATTTTATTTATTTATCTTATAGATTAATATAATTCCTTTGAAAATCAAGGTTGGGCTTTGGCATCAATTAATCTTCTCCTAGTATAGCCCATAAGATGATTTTCCTAAGTCTCACATTTCCATAAAACAAGCCCAACATACTTTAATTAATTGTGGCCCGTTATCTTCTAAATTTTCCGCCCACGAAATAAAATGCCCAGCCCAATTCCTAATTAACCTAAGCCCACTAAATTTGCAGCTTTCGGCCCATATAATTTTCTTTACTCCAGCCCAAAATTCTAAATTCTCAGCCCGTTTCTTTAAATTTTCGGCCCAGCAAAATTTTCTTAACAAAAACCTTAATCTCCTAATTTAATCAAATTAAATCCTAATCCTACTCTTAAGGTTAATTTAACTAACCCTAATTTTTTTTTCTTCTCCTCCCTTAGCCGACACATCCCTCATTTCTTCCTCTCCTCTTTCCTTTCTCTCCCTCTCCAGACACTCTCCTCGCTACATTCCTCCATCGTCTGCCTCTCTCTCTCGCTCTGTCCTTTCTTTCCTTCCTTCACTTCCTTCCTCCTTGGTGACCTTCTTTCTCAACGGGAGAAAAGCCACAGAGCAGCCGTTCGCCGAGCAGTCGTGAAGCAGCCGTGCGTCGCCATAGTTTCTCTTCGCTCAGTCTCGCGCTCCTCACGGTAAGCTTCCTACTCTCTCTATTTCCATATTCTTCTTCTCCTTTCCTTGCATGTTCAATTTCCTAGAGGATATTGACTTAAGGTAATTCTTTAGGTCGAAATCTAATTTTTCTAGCCAATTGATTTTGATTTCATCCTTTTCTTGCTATGTTTCTAACTGGGGAATAGTGGGTTGGGATTTGTGTGATTTCCCTTTGCAAGCAGATCGTTCAATTGGGTTTTTCTCCCGGTGAGTTCGTCAGCTCGCCGTCGCCCACTGCACTCTAACGGTAACCTCCCATACTTTCTCTATTATCCCTTCTCTCTCTTTTTTTTTTTCATTTTGTTGATTAAGTGTTATTGGCCACTGGTCTAAATTTCTCAAGTCACAATCTGATTTTATTTTTATTTTTTTTTGTTGGTTGAGAACTGCCCCTTCGGGCATGTCACAGAATTTCAGATTTTTGGACGAGGAGCTCCGAATTAGTTTCGGTGTGTGGCTGTGTGGTGAGGGTTCGGTTTCTGGCCCTCCAGTTAGGGTAATTCCATCACTTTTGTTATGAGTTTTTTCTGAAGTCATAAGTTGTGGTTGATATATGTTCGATGTTTTGTCATATAAATAGCTTGTGGACTGGTGGTTTCAAAGGCATGTCTGCAGATTTCTAACATCCTTTACTGAACATGTCTAGTTTCATATTATATTAAGTATTGTATGTGTTCTGGAATTAAGAGTATGAAGTGTAAGTAAGGAGTCTATGTACTGCTTTGAGCTGAACCTTGTAGGGTAAAATTATGAACACCATATGGTGAAGGTTGTGATGTCTTTACTTAAGCTTTTGGTTGAGTGTGCTGATTTGTGGCTGTTTCTTTAGAAAGCTAACTTATAATAAAATTTCTCTATGGTTTAATGGTGTTCTGTTTTCTATCCTGATTAGAAGACAGCTTGTTTTGATAGGGATTTTTGTTAAGTTTTTCCTAATATGCTGAGGTGAAATTCTGGATTAAGAGTACTAGAACTTTTTAATCTATGTGGTGTAATCTGAAATGGTAATATAGAAACAAGGCATAGAAATGTTCCTAATTTTGAATACAAGCTTCTAAGTCCAAGTTTAAGTCTCTGTTGTTCTCCTTTTATTAGTGTAAATTGATTTTCTTATTAAAAGTATGAAGTGGAGACAAAGAGGAAATTGTGAACTAAATTCAGAAAGTAAAACATAAGTATTGAATGCTAAAGCTCTAATTCTTTACCTCTGCTGCAACTACTTCTCCCTGCTCTTGAATTCCCTTAACTCTTCTCCAGCGTGTAGAAATGTATGTGAGTGGTTGTGGTAATTGCTTAAGGGGTACTCTTCTTATGTAGTGTTTTGTGGTGTAGTAGTAGACTCTCCTAACTACTTGAATACTCTATGTTTTTGCAGGGGATAGGAGCATGGAGCAGCAGCTCTGCCTCCCTTTCACTTCAGCCGTTTTCCTGCCCTTCTTCTTGAGCCTTGAGCTCAATTGCTACTGCTTCACTGCTCCTATATGACTTGCACATCATATCTACTGTTTGCCCTATAGATTTTGTTTGGATCTCTTATTCCTAGGGTAGGAAAGGGTGTGGCAGTAGTAGTCTTACTTCTTTGTTGAAAAAGGGTTTCTACTTTATGTATTTTATATTGAATTAGTTGTTTATTTACTTCCTTTTTGTAAGACAAGTTTCAATTTTGTAAATAGTGTTTGAAAGGGACATCTCTCCATTTTTCTCATTTCTGTCGTGTAGTAGATGTATTGTAGGTTTATATTTTATTTGCATCTTTGCTTAATTAATACATCTATATATATATATATATATATATATATATCTCATACGTATATATAAATGTACTCATTTATATAAGTATTCATTCACACAATGCCCTATCTTATACTTTATTTAATTATCCTCTCATACACTAAATGCATTAACACACACCATATATATATATAAATAATGTTTTGTATTATACTCTTATTATAATTACCATAAGGTTTTTAATTAATAGTAATAATAATTAGCACACTTAGGATAATTAATGATAAGAGTTCTTAACAACAACTAACAAAGGTTTTAATCCCATACTAAATCTCATTGGCTCTAAATTAAAATTAGTTCAATTTAATTAGTGTAGAAATGATCATTTCCAATTCGCCAATTGATTTACTATTTAACAAACGAAATCAATAGCTCATGAGTGTACGATGCGAGAATACTACTACGAGGGAACGGGGCATTACATTCTACCCCCCTTACAGAAATTTCGTCCCGAAATTTGTACTTCCTCATCAAATAACTCGGGGTATTTCTCTTTCATTTTGTCTTCGAGTTCCCATGTAGCCTCTTCTTGTCCATGATGCCTCCACAACACCTTTACTAGTGATATCAATTTATTTCTGAGCTGTTGTACATTGTGATCCAAAATAGCTTCGGGTTTCTCCTCATAGGTTAAGTCGGGGTTCAAAATCATCTCTTCTTGATGGATGACATGCTTAGGATCAAAGGTGTACTTTCGGAGTTGTGAAACGTGAAAAACATTGTGCACGTTCCCAAACTTGGCGGCAACGCCAACCTATATGCGACTGGTCCTATTCTCTCGAGAATTTCGTATGGTCCAACGAAACGGGGCCTCAGTTTACCCTTGACGCCAAATCTGACTATCCCTTTCGAAGGATATACCTTTAGGAAGACTTTGTCCCCTACCTCAAATTGTAGTTCCGTCCTACGAGTGTCAGCATAAGATTTCTGTCTGTCCTGAGCTTCCTTGATTCTTCCTCGTATTTGTCGAACTATCTCAATCATTTCACTAACTTAGTCCGGTCCTACAATCGTCCTCTCGCCGACTTCGTCCCAGTACAACGGCGATCTACACTTTTTCCCATAAAGTGCCTCATATGGCGCCATTCCAATAGTAGCTTGATAACTATTATTGTAGGCAAACTCAATTAGAGATAGTACTGCTTCCCAACTTCCACCTCGGTCGAGAACTACGGTTCTCAACATGTCCTCAAGAGTTTGAATAGTCCTCTTTGATTGTCCGTCGGTCTGGGGATGAAAAGCAGTACTGAAATTCAGTCTTGTGCCCAGTTCCTTCTATAATCTTAGCTAGAATCTGGATGTGAATTTCGAGTCTCGATCTGAGGTGATCGATACTGGTACCCCGTGCAAACGTATGATTTCTTGTACGTACAGCTGAGCTAGTTTATCTGAACCGTACGTGATCATTATAGGTACGAAATGAGCACATTTTGTGAGTCTATCCACAATCACCCAAATGGCAGTGTTTCCTCTCTTGGATTTGGGTAATCCGGTCACAAAGTCCATCGCAATGTGCTCCCACTTCCATTCTGGGATTTCCAACAGTTGCAGTTTCCCGTAGGGTCTTTGGTGTAACGCCTTCACTTGTTGACAAGCTAAACATTTCTCCACGAAGGAGGCTATGTCTCGCTTCATCCCGTCCCACCAAAATTTCTTCTTCAAGTCTTGGTACATCTTTGTACTCCCAGGGTGAGCGGTGTAGGGCGTATCATGTGCCTCGCTCATGATCTCGTCCTTGAGCTTTTCATCGTGTGGAACGCATAATCTTCCTTCAAAGGTGATGGCATTATCAGCTTCTTCTCCATAACTTGTGGCCTCGTTCTTCCTCACTCTGAGTCGTATTTTCTCCAATTTCTCGTCCTTCCTTTGTGCCTCTAGAATCCGACCTCTCAGGTCTGGTTCTACCACCAAGGTGGCGAGAATTCCTTCCACAGTCTCAAAAGGTGGTACAATTTCCAGGTTTAATTTATTAAACTCCTTTATGAGTTCCGTCTCTTGGGTTAAGATAAATGCGAGTTTCGACGGGGTTTTACGACTTAGGGCATCAGCTACTACGTTAGCTTTGCCCGGATGGTAGTTGATACCACAATCGTAATCCTTCACCAATTCCAGCCATCTTCTCTGCCTCATGTTGAGATCCTTGAGACTCTTGTGGTCAGTGAAAATTTCACACCGAACTCCATAGAGATGGTGTCTCCAAATTTTCAAAGCATGTACCACGGCAGCTAATTCCAGGTCATGAGTGGGGTAATTAAGCTCGTGTGGTCTGAGTTGGCGCGATGCGTAGGCTATCACTTTCCCCTCTTGCATCAGCACACAACCTAATCCACTCTTAGACGCATCAGTATAGACTATGTATTCCTTATTTGGTTCTGGGACTGCCAGTATTGGAGCGGTTGTTAACTTATCCTTCAATAGTTGAAAACTATCTTCGCATTCCTGTGACCGCTTGAACTTGATTCCCTTACGTAATTGTTGTGTCATTGGTCTTGATATCTTGGAGAATCCTTCTATGAACCTCCTGTAATACCCTGCTAGCCCTAGGAGACTTCTGATTTCATTGGGAGTTGTTGGTGACCTCCACCCTTGAACAGCTTCCACCTTGGCAGGGTCTACCTTGATTCCTTCCGATGACACAATGTGTCCAAGAAAGGTCACTTCATTCAGCCAGAATTCACACTTACTGAATTTGGCATAGAACTTCTCATTCCTAAGGGTTTCCAAAGTGATTCTTAGATGCCCTTCATGTTCTCTTTTGCTCTTCGAGTATATGAGAACATTATCTATGAACACTAAGACAAACTTGTCTAGGTAAGGGTGAAACACTCGGTTCATCAGATCCATGAATACTGCAGGTGCATTGGTCAGCCCAAATGGCATCAGTACGAATTCATAGTGACCATACCGGGTTCAAAAGGCTGTTTTGGGAATATCCTCTAAACGAATCTTCAGTTGGTGGTATCCCGATCTCAAATCAATTTTTGAGAAAACACTTGCTCCCTTCAGTTGATCAAACAAGTCATCTATCCTAGGTAAATGATATCGGTTCTTGAGTGTCAACTTGTTTAGACCTTTGTAGTCTATACACATTCGTAGTGTTCCGTCATTCTTCTTCACAAAAAGCATAGGTGCTCCCCAAGGTGATACACTAGGTCTGATAAAACCTAAGTCCAAAAGCTCTTGGAGTTGTATCTTGAGTTCTTCTAACTCCTTAGGAGCCATCCGATATGGTGCTTTGGATATTGGTGCTGATCCTGGTTCCAAATCGATAGTGAATTCCAATTGTCGATCCGGTGGCAATCCAGGTAATGCTTCAGGAAATACATCCGGGTATTCTTGTACAATGGCAACATCTTCGATTCTTCTTTCTTCCTTTACTTCTCCCTTCAAGTGGACTAAGTAAGCCGAACATCCCTTCCTCACTAGTTTCTCGACTTGCAGTGCTAAGATAATCGCCTTCTTACGACTCATGGTAATCCCGTGGAAACTTGTTGGTTCCTTACCGGGAGGTTGAAATGAGATTTGCCTCTCATTGCAAAGGATCGTGGCATAGTTTTTAGCTAGCCAATCCATTCCTAAAATTATGTCCACGTCGTTCATTGAAATGATACTAAGATCGTTCGCTAAGACCTTAAGTGATCCTAAGTCCAAACTTAGATTAGAGCAAGAATGTGTGAGAGTAGTAGTTCCTCCCAAGGGTGAAGAAACTTTCATAGTTGTCTCTACTAGTTCTGGTTTCAGCCTTAGGTTATCTACGCATGCTTTAGCAATGAAAGAATGGGATGCTCCAGTATCAAACAAAATTATTACTGGCGTGTCGAGGAGTGTTCCCATACCTGTCAGGTTCCCCTGATTCCCTTCAGGTTGTTTCTGCTTCATAGCATAAGCTCTTGCATACTGTGGCTGCTTCTGCTGTTGGCGATGCTGGTACTGTGGTGGTAGTGCTGGGGGTGGTGGCAATTGTTGTTGCTGTGGGCGTGCCTGGGGCTGAGCCTGGATTGCACGAACGTACTGCTTCTGAGTTTGTTGGTTAGACCTTGCGCCTACTCCTTGTTGTTTGGTAGGGAAATGGCTCGCAAAATGCCCCTTTTGCCCACACGCGTAGCACCCATCGCTACCAGCTCTGCATACTCCACCGTGTATCTTTTTGCATTTGAGGCAGGGAGGGAGCTTCTGTTGGTAATTCCCTGCCTGAGTAGTCTGGTTTTGCTTCCCGAAGTTTTGGGAGTGTGTCTGTCCCTCCCAAGGTTTCTTCTGAGCCGAGTTGGTTCGGTTATCTTCCCACTTGCGCTTTCCCTTGAAGCTCTGGGACTGGGACTGAGGATGTGCTGGTGGTTGAGTCAGTGTCTGTCTTTCCCCTGGCATGGCAGCCTCAATGTCAAGTGCTCGGCTAAGAGATTCTGGATAGGATAGTCCACCATGGCTTGCTAGTGTCATCCTGATTTCGTGCCTCAGACCGGCACAAAACTTCTCCGCCATCTTCTCGTCAGTATCCACTTGCTCTGGTGCATATCTGGACATATCACCTATCGTATTCTGTTACCATCACTCTGCCTTGTTTCAGATTGTAGAACTCCATTTCTTTCCTTTTGCGGTAGCTTTTAGGAATATACTTATCATATATTCCAGTTTTAAATTTCTCCTAGGTCAAATTTTCTAGCTGCTCCGGATTCATCGTCTTTCTCCGCGCTTCCCACCAAAAATCAGCCGATCCCGTCAGTTGGAAAGAAACACAAGTCATGCGTTCCTGATTGGTGCAACGCAAGAAGTTAAAGATGCATTCTAGAGCACGCACCCATACTTCGGCCTCAGCTGGGTCTCCCATCCCATTGAATACAGGTGGGTTTTGTCGTAGGAATAACTCCTCAATTCTTCTTGCGGGCTGTGGAAGAGGTGGGGTTGCCCCTTGTTCCGCCTCAAATCTTTCTTCTACGTTCCTAGCACCTCGTCCTCTACCACTGCCTCTCGGGCGTCCAGCTCTTCTTGGTGGCATTCTGGTAATTTAATATTTTATTAGATCATTTAAGTTTTATTCGCTTAGTCATGAGAAGGTGCAAATCTTAATTACTTAAATGTTCCCTGTTTAAGCTCGATACTAAGAAGGAAAAGAAAGAATGTAGATAATAGAAATCACATATACTGCAACAGACCACTAAGGTCATCAAAATATAGTAGTGTCAATATTGCCTCCCTGAGGACTTAATACAATCATAGCTCAAAAAGCGTACTCTCTAAGTACATGACATGATGCCTATCACTCTAAGATAACATCACCAAAGGTACTCAGTCACGAAACACCTGGTGTCTGTGTTTTCGTGCTGTCAAAATAAAATAACATCATTACGGAACGGTCCTCATAGGATCATCGTTTTCGTGTACAAAAGTTTGGAAATCAAAACGACATCAGGACGGCATACTCAGATGTCCGTTGCTGATGAGTACATCATAAAAGCAAAACAAAAGGAAAACAACAGCGCCCTACTGGTACTAGGTCGCTGATCCTGCAGACTCCTCCCTGGACTGGTCCATCTCCGGATCCTCATCCTCGTCGTCACCACCCTCGTCATCACCCCCATAGTCCTCCTCTCCTCCTACCTGTCCTGCATCCTCCTCCTCCATCCCATGTGGTCGCCTCACCTCGTCGAGCTGTCTCCTAAGATCAGCGTAGAACTCACCGGCAGGTGGTGAAAATGCTCTCTTACGGGAAGGGCTCCCGTCAGAAGAGATACATATAGGATCCGCCCTCGTGGTGCCGGGTGGGGGAGAGCTCGGGGTGTAGTCCTCCACCGAATCTGACAAGGATGGGGCCTTGCCCCTACCATCCACCTCAGAGAACTCCTGGAGAATCCTCCATACTCGTCGCTCAGTGGATGTCATCGAATCAGAGTCGGTCATCAGTGGTCGGCAGGCTGGAGATGGTCGTCGTGTCCTGGTGACAGGGCTAGAGGGTCCTACCTCGGCATCATGGCGTCCACGCATCCCACCGGCTGGTACTGGGCGTGGGATGGGCGGTGGTGGTCGGACCTCCCTAGCTGGATGGAAAGGTCTCGCCTCAAAGCCATGTGTCCCCTGGGGCTCGGGAACTAGCATCGGGTGCAGAAAACTGTACATCGGGACTAGAGGAATCACTCTAGTCGGAAAGAACGTAGGAGTCAGTGGAGTCCACATGGTCGATGCCTCACCTACTGGCATCAAGTCTCCAGGTCTGATATATGGTCCTCTCGGCGCATTGCCGAATGCAGCATAGTAGAAGTGAATGGTGGCGATGAATCCCAGGAAGTCTCCTTACCGCTCATAACTCCTACCAATGGGGCGAATAAAGTCCCCCGTGATCATATGTGCCCACCCCTACTAGTCGAGGGGCAGCAACTGGGTCAATCTCATGATACCGTCCATACCCGTGGCTCCATGGGGTTGGGCCGCCGCCCATAGCCTCCTGAAGCGGGATAGGAACTCCCCCAAGTCATCTCCTAAGCAAGGAGCGTAGGTCTGGTATTCCCATAGTATGGCGGCTGGACTGGCTCGTGGTGTCAGGCGTTTTCGGGTCGTACGGATCATTCGTGCCATCTATATATGAAAAAAAATTTGTCAATTTTTTTTTTTTTTTTTTTTATGATTTCCTTACTTATCTCATAACTAACTTGCTTTATTTATTCTTATACAACCCTCACTTGGGTTCATTATTTCTTCATAAGTTCATAAGATGGAAGCTTTATTTATTCTTATACAACCCTCACTTGGGTTCATTATTTCTTTAAGGGGTTTGTTATATTCATAGGTTTCCATCTCTTAGGGTCAGATCTTAACTCTTAAGATCTTAAAATAAGGATGTGCACATATCCTTTACATAAGAAAACACATTTTGTAAAACCTTTACCTTCTTCTCGTTAAGCATGATGTGTCGGAGTGCTAAGCTTTTGTCGATTCACTCAATTAGTCTAGTGAAACAATACTAGACTAAACTTGAAAAGGAAAAAGACTCTTGGCTTTAGAGTACGGTTGCTCTGATACCACTTTGTCACGACCGCCCTTCGGTAAGGATAGCGAAGTCGGGGAAAACGTGACTAAGGGAGGGATTAAAGAAGCGGGGATAGAAAAGGGGTTGATAGAATATCTGTAGAACTGAAAGGTACTTCAATAATGTAAAGGATTCATAGCATCAAATCTTGGTTTTAGAATAACCGGTAAATTGGAATCGAGTTCAACAGGAGTCTAATACAGATTCATAACATGAAACTTCAACATTTGCAGCGGAATAGGATCAAAATAAAGTTTACATGTATGAGGACATGTAAACCCCCAAGAGTTCATAAAAGCAAAAGAGATCGACAAAGCCTTGTAGAGCACTCCCTCCCATCATTGCTCAACCTGCACATTTAGAAACATATGCAGGGCTGAGTACAAAAGTACTCAGTAGACACACGCTGAAAACGCATACTTACAATTATACTTGTCATGCCATGCTGAGTGAAAACGTAGGGGTTTTTGTCTTTAAAGCACCTACGTTCACTAAATTCCTTTTTTTTTTTTTGAAACCTAAAGTTCGACAATTGTCTAAGTGTTGGGAAGTGGACTCCAGCACCTCCCGGAGGGGGGTCCTCCGTGTATCGTACCCGAGAGAACTTATGGGAGTGCGGCCTGCCTCAGTCGAAAAGGGCCTGCACTACCATTGTTGACGAGAGGTTAAATGAATTGATTAGTACTACTCATACCAACATGGTGCATCATCTTTTCAGGTGACCCCTTAGTAGAAACTCCAAGGTTAAGCGTGCTTGGCTTGGAGCAATACTATGATGGGTGACCTACTGGGAAGTGTCCTGGGTCAGCCTGTCAGTGAGGACAAA
>JAPKLX010000093.1:0-48051 GCA_026898415.1 Leonotis leonurus
TATTTCTTGTATCTATATATAGCTCGTAGCTCTGTGATTGGGAGACTCTTGAAAAATCTGAGATTCACTTGTAAATTTCTAGAGAGAGAGGGAGAGTGATACACGAGGGGAAAGAAAGAGAGTAAATCCTTGAGTGTTCATTGTAATCTCTGTAACTTCTTTCGTTTTTGAATTTAGTGAATTGATCTCTGTTCTCCCGTGGATGTAGGCTTGATTTTGAGCTGAACCACGTAATTCATGTGTTCTTATTCTACTCGTTATTGTTATTGTTCTTCTTCCACCGTTCAAAACCCAACAGTACTTCTGCATTAAATATTATCAGCAAATTCAGCTATGACATGATTCAACCATCTAAAATACTATTATTAAGATTATTTCAGCACAGATAATGAAAGAAAAGGAAAAAGGAAACGTGAACTTGAACTTGAAACATTTTACCTTCCTATTTGACCGAAAGTAACGCTTGGGAAGAAAGTGCAGCGGCAAATTAAGGTAAGAGGGAGCTTTCACCAAGAGAAATAATTTTGTAGGACCTAAAGAAACGTAATGTGTCAACCAAAAATCATGAACAAATCTCCATCTTTTCAGCTTGAAGTAACAAAAAAGCACTACTTTCAACATTCGAATCTGATCTGACACCCTTAGAAATCATCGCGCGAATTGCCTATCAAAGCAAAACAAAATAATTGAATAGGTACATGAACACATACGCTCAAAGAAAGAACTTTAAATGAGATGAAATTTCCACCACCACAACCTTCCTAGACAGTGTTTCTGCAATTTTGCTTCGGCTGAAATCATCCAAAACTGGCCTCCCATTTGAAAAGCTCAATTCATAGAAGTGCAAAGGCCTCAAAGGTCACAACGCGAGTTCCAACCCTTCGATTTGGTGAAAGAGGAGTCAAACTCACAAAACTCGACTACAATGGCAGATTCGAACAAATTTCAAAGCTTTGCAAAGAGATAAAGAGAGAAATGAACGATCGGTAAAAACAATCACTTACCTAGGGGGAAGAATGTCGTCCTCAGAACTCGGCCTCTCGAATTTGATAATTGCGCGTCGCTGTCGGCTCGTCGAGAAGGAAGAAGACAATGATTTCTGAACTTTCAAATTAGGAATGAAGGTTGGAAATGAGAAAGATATAATGGTCATGAATTATGTTTCCTAGTGTTACTGTTGGGTTAGGTTTCAAATAATATCACCCCTTTCTTGGGTTAATAAACCCTCTATAACTAGGCCTTATTTTTGGGCTGGGTTTATAACCACGGGCCCTTCTCATTCAGAAAAGTACTTTATAACCACGGGCCCTTCTCATTCAGACAAGTACTACCAAATGATGGATGAGCTTGGATTATTTTAGCCCAATTGGCTTTAACTAGTGTACCAAATGGAGCCTAAATGTTTAGTTAAGAACAACATTTCTCTATTACATATATGGTTAATAATTAGTATTTCAAAATGATTTCAATTAATAAGATGCTCAAAATATTTTAAAATGGTAGTGAAAAATAGAAGATGGAAGGTTTTCATATTAAACCAAAATCTGGTCGAGAAATAATGAAAAATTTTGTGACCGGGTTTTGAGACCTAAACCGACCGGGTTTTTATTTTTTACGACCGGATTTTTATGAAATTTCTTGAGCATATTACTTATTGAAATTAGAACATGTTGATATTTTGTTAACATGTTTGAGATAAATCTTTTTTTTTTTAAATCAAAACACCCCGGAGGGTGGGGAGTTAGGCAGACTCTCAACCTGTATATAACCACTCAAAGAGGAATGTCAATACATGATATTGGGCCCAAAAGTGACCCACCATCCAAATCATGAACAACATATAAACAAAGGAAGAGTCAAACCAAGGCCCAAACAGGCGGGCATCAAACATCAAAAATGAAACTAAAATAAAAACCAAAAACATAATCATGAAAATCTATCTAAATCGGAATCTAAAGTTAGGATAACCATGCTGGTCCATCCTAACTAGAGCCACTAGGTATCTCGGGGCAGTCAAGCGATCATAAATCACCAAGCCCGGGGTCTGGGTCCCCCTCCGGGCCAAGAAGTCCGCAGCTCGGTTCCCCTCCCTGTGAATGTGTGAGAAGCTAAACTCAAGCTGCTGAAGAATGAGTCTGATCTCCATCACAGTGTGACGCAAGTGAGCTGCTCCAAATCTCCCGGAGGTGAGAAGCGAGAGAACAGCAGCCGCATCCATCTCTATCCAAACGTGTCTGGAGAAGTCCCTAGCAAGTCTGAGCCCGTGAAGCAAAGCTAAAAGCTCCGCCTCAAAGGAACTAGCAGTCAGTGGCGTGCTGAACGCCGCAAGCAAGGCACCTGTATGATCCCAAACCAAGCCTCCACCCGCCGCCGTCTGCGTGCTCCTGTCAAACGATCCATCCGTATCCAGCTTCACCCACGGCGCCTCCGGCGGATGCCAAAGTACCATGAGTGATCTGAGCACCCTCCTGACCGGCTTGGCAGCCGGCATGAAATCAACTCTGGGGCGATAGCCTCTCCAGTCAGTCGAATGCAGCTTTCCGGAAGCGACCAGGACCCTCAGCTGGTGAGTAACCTGCCAAATAACGTGAGAAACATGGAAAGGAATGCCACGATGCTTGCAGCTGTTCCTCTCCGTCCAAATAAACCAAGTGATGAGGCAAGGAATCAGAAAACTAATGTGTGTGGTCCGTGCTCGGGGAAACAAGTGTCTCCAGCGACCTAAACTACGTGCAATGTCGGTGCTCGTGTGCATGTGAGTGCGCACAACAGGGATCCATGAGGCAAAGTGAGCCCATATAGACCTCGCCGACTCACTAGACACAAAAACATGCATGAGAGACTCAACATGAGGAGACCGACAACACAAACATCTGGAAGCCAAGGAGATAGAGAGAGACTGAACCACAACATCCACCGGGATCCTCCCCAACAACAACCTCCAAAGAAAAACAGACACATTTGTCACCAGACAAGAGTTCCAGATCTCACCGAAAAGAGGACGGGTCGGAAGCCGCCGCCGAACGTGCTCCCAAGCAGAGGTCAGAGAGAACTCGCCATGGCTGGAAAGGCTCCATCTCATGACATCCTCACCCCCCACAAGAATCGGCATAGCACCCAAAGTATCAATCACAGAGACAGGCAAACCACAAGAAACATGCAAAGCAGATAAAACATCCATATCCCACACAGAGTCATGCCAGAAATCACACACTCGGGAATGAGCGGGATGACTCTCGATCACGCGAAGCTCGGACAGGGGACGATCCCCATACCAAACATCATCCCAAAAGTCCGCCCGACCATCTCCGAGAGACCAACGAATAAAAGCATGCGCAGCAATACCAGAATGCAAAAGACGACGCCAGATACTACTATCATGCACAGAATAAGCAACACGCAAAGGGGAAGTACCACGACAGTACTTCGCCCACAAATACCTGGACCTGAGGGAATCCCGAGACTGAAAGCGCCACCAGAGCTTGTAGCTAAAAGCCAACACAAGATCCGATAGACGTCGTATGCCAAGGCCACCCTCCTCTCTGGGCAAACAAATCTGCTTCCAACTGACCCAGTGCATCTTCCTCTGCTCCCCGATGGAGCCCCAGAAGAACCTAGCCATGATCTGCTCAAGCTCCTGAAGAACCACCCCATAAGGCTCCATAACCTGAAGGATGTGGAGGGGATGGTCGAAAGCGTACTCCTGATCAACGCAAGGCGGCCTCCAAAAGTGAGATGTCTGTGGGACCAGCTGTGAATACGGTCGTTCATCCTTTGCCGGAGCCCCAAGAACATGGACGACTTCAGGTTCCTCTTATAAATGGGGACACCCAATTACGTGAAAGGAAATGAACTACGCTGAAAACCCCCCACCTGCAGAATACCACGGGCCCACATATCATGACGCTCGCTGAGAAAGAAGCTGCTCTTCTCCACATTCACCTTCTGACCGGCCACCACTACATACTCCTCAAGGCAATCCATAAGTCTCCTCATAGCAGGTCTGCTCGCCTTAGTGAAGAAATGATATCATCAGCATAAGACAAGTGCGAGATAGGAAAACCCTGGCGCCTCGTGTGGAACATCATGCTGTGTCGGGACAAGATCAGTCTGTCAAGAGACCGGGAAAGATAGTCAGCAGCCAGAACAAACAACGACGGCGAAATAGGGTCACCCTGTCTGAGGCCTCTAGAAGAGGGGAAGAAGCCCGCAGGGGCGCCATTCACCAAATTGGTATCAGAGCCCTAGGTTTATTAAGGAATTATATTTTATTTATCATATAATAGTATTTATCCTAATGGAGGAGACATCAGAGAAAATATGGATCCGGACATTTGTTCGAGATGCTTTTGTTACAGGTATTTTCTCCAAAAATTAGAGATTACTACAAGCAAGAACCAAGAAAAATTTCTTTTTTTGCCTGACAAGTTAGACGAAAGGACCCATGGTCCTGTATCTGTAAATGAAAGTTTACGGATTATCGTCATGATGAGTAGATACCAAGATCTACTCCGAGTAGGCAGAAGGAAATGGGTCATCATACCCATTTCGAATGAGCTAGGAAAGAAGGGAGTTCACTCCAGTCTTCCAAGAAATCAACCAAGATAATTCAAAAATCTCGGTTGATTTAAGGGGGATCCAAAAGACGGTGCAAGACTACGGCAACTGCCTGTATAGAATACCCCAGGAGATAAACCGAATATATACTCAACAAGATGAAATTATAACCATGTTGAAAGATATTCAGGTTCGAGTAGGCCAATTGGAGAACAGATCTCGTTCAAAAAAGAGGAACAAGATGCTATTCACCGAAGGGCCAAAATATCATTTACCTGTAAAGGAAAATGGCAAAAATCCTCAAGTAGAAAGATATGTACGAATGTTTCAAGGTGGAAAATCATGAATCACCTTGAAAGACTCAGACTTGATGATCTACAAGAGCTAGCATAATCTTTTGCTAACATGAAGGTTGTTGATCTCAAGATGAACCAACAACAAATGGTGGAAGCCAACAATCCTCCACATATAGCAGTGCTGCTAAATCAACAAGCGCCACTCGAGGAGGCCATGAGGGAAGCTCGTGATTTCCATGCGGGACCATCGTACACCTCGACTATACCAAATGAGGCTGTACTAATGAAAAGTACAAGAAGAAGGCAACAACCTAGAATCCAAGATTCACCGGTTGGAAAGGCCACCCTTGATCTCATTCATCCATATGGAGTGATGCTCGATCTTGATGAAGTTAGCTTCAAGGATCGCGAATCGGTAATAGATGAATGGGGAGGATCGATGTGGATTGCAGCAGCATCATTCGACCTCGACAAACAAGGACTAGTGAAAATTCTTGAAACTAGTCTTGCAGGCGTGGTAAAAATCGCCTGGGAAGGATTCCACATTGAATGAAAAAATCAATGCTTCATTGAGGAATCCTACACTGAGATTATCTGAAGGATGAGTGTCTTATTCAAAGATCATTTCATTGGCGAAGGATATTATGAAGGATTCGATAAAGAGAAGAGAAGGAAATATTTATTGGCGCTTTACAATCTAAGGCTTGCTGTCTTAGATCAAAGGGCGCTTAATAAGTTCCTTCAACTCTTTACGATATACCAACATCAGTCAAAAGCTGATGAAATGATTGCAAATGAAATTTTCTTCCTAAAATTTCCAAGCCCGTGGAAAGAGATGCTAATCAGGGAATATATCCCAAAAAGAAAATGACAACATCGCCAAGAGAATGTCTTATGTACATCAAAAGTTTTAGAATGGTGTCAACAAGCCACCGCTCAGAAAAATCTGAAGAAGCTGCGAAGAATCAACAAAGCAGCTCATTTGAATTGCGAAGATAATGATCTTCCAGTGGTTATTGGGGAAGAACTCTCAATAACAAAAGGCAAAAGGAATAGGTACCAACCTTATTCCAAAGAAAGAAATCCAAGAAGAAAAACTTGGAAACCCAGGACAGTGTGGTCTAGACAGAAGGCTAGATCCTACAAAACTGGACAAAGAAGCGGCCCAGCCAGAAGCAGGAGTTCATTCCAGGGATCCAACTCAAACCATTTTCAGAGAAGGACTCCAGCAAGAAAAACTTTCAGAAAAGCTCATACTAGAGCCAATGAAAGTTTTAAGGACTGCAATTGCTGGACCTGCGGGGCAAAGGGACACATTTCAATAAATTGTCCAGATAACGAGCAAAGAGGCATGCAAAGGTTCGAGTCCACACTAGACATCGAAGATGTCATCTACTACCAAGAACTGGTACAAGTTTACCAGTTCGAAG
The DNA here is from genome assembly GCA_026898415.1 of Leonotis leonurus. Taxonomy (NCBI): domain Eukaryota; kingdom Viridiplantae; phylum Streptophyta; class Magnoliopsida; order Lamiales; family Lamiaceae; genus Leonotis; species Leonotis leonurus. The sequence continues at coordinate 6,284 of JAPKLX010000093.1, forward strand.
ATATACCCTCAGATGAGAGTATATACGAGCAGGATGAAATTCTTAGTGAAGAAGGAGAATCTGATGGATCTACAGAATCGTCAGATTAAAGCAGAATCTGTCATCAAGAAAGAGAAGATCAGACTGGATTTTCCAGTCAAACTATGATCTCTCCAAGCTTGATCGACAAAATCATGAAAAAGAGCTTGAACATTCAAAAGTATCAAGGCTTTCTAGACATTGTTCTTAGGAACTTCAGTCTAGGAAGAAGAAAATATCACATCGTCTATGAAATTACTAGACGAGATATGTCATTTCTGATCGAGTTTACTGGAAATCAGGTGGAGATGCAATTGATTCCAGCAAGTGACATACGCGAGGATTTGGAAAAGCTTAAACCAGATATTGCCGAAAAATGAAGTGGATACATATCGGGGCAATACAACTGGTGCTCAAATCAACGACGTTCACAGGGATTGACGCTCCTATTGACATAGCAATATGTGATAGGAGGATCCGAAACCTGCAAGATTCGGTGATGGGAACCATTGCGAGTAATCTTTGTGCGGGTCAAGTCGTTGGGATTATTTATCCCAAGATTGCCTACAATCTCAACGACTCGGGCTTCAGTAAAGCTCTGACCCTCTATCAAGATTTCAAACGAAAAGAGTTATTGGATGAGGGAAATACACCTTATTCAATAACATATCAGATTTCGTATGCGCTTTCCAACTCTCATCATACAAAGTTATTCTTAGGAAAGCAATTCATCGAAATACCTGATATTTTCAAGAAGGTTACAACGGTCATTGGTCCAGACAGAATGACGATTCCACAACGAAGGAAAGTCAACATTCAAATTCAAGAAAGGCCGGTCATAAGACATGATCAAAGTCTTAGGATAAGCACAGGTAGATTATCCTTCCAAGGAGATAGAATTATATCTCAACCTTTTGGAAGGAGAACTATCTAAGAAAGTCAACCTCAATTACCATGGAAGGTACAAATTTCAGTCAATCTGAAGTGCCCAGAAGGATGGAGAGGAATGACGACCAGATTTGAAAATTACAAGATGGGAAAATAATTTTCCCTGCAATGTCTTATATTATCTACAACAGCCAGAGATAAATCATTACATTGGAACCCTAGATATTGGGGGTTTTATTGTAGAGATTAAAGGCAGAGCAGGACGCGATGATCTAGTTCTAGGACTTGATTTCCTGGAAAAATACAAACCTTGGAAACAAGTCAGCAATGAAATGGGAATTACGATAGAGGAAAAGGAACTCATAATCGTATGACAAGTCCATTCTCTATATACATTCCAATCGGGGTGTTATATGAAAAATATAAGGCAGAATACTTTGCTGCCTATATTGACTCCGGAGCAGGAATTTGCACAGCAAGAAGAGGAATCTTCCCAGCAGAAGTTGAGGATACGTTACCACAAATTGCTGGAAGAGATTTCTCTAAAAGAATTTTACTCTTATCCAAAGGAGTAAAAGAGATGGAAATATTAATTGGGGGAGCAGGTCAAACACCTTGGTACAAGGTTAAAACTCCACCAATCTATTTTCATGATATTGGAGCAGACATTCTGTTGGGAAATAATTTCCTACAGATGTTCAAAAGATACACGCAGGACGATGAAAGGAGGAGATTAGTGTTCACAACCAATTGTGAGCATACAATCATTGTTCAAAGACTTCAAGGGGCTTTTAATCGCCAAATACCAGTAGTTTTTCGCAGCAAGCGTGGTGAGAATGAAGGCAAACTTCGTCAACCAAAGATGAAGGATCAAAGAAGGTTCAGTGAAGCAGTGGTTAGCTGTATCCGAGAAAAGGATCTTCAAATGGAGGAAATCCATATCCTCAAGACATCTTTAATTTCTAACAAGGAAATTGAAGTTCATATGCAGGTTTCTCTTGCAGATGTTAAAAGAAAAATCTCGAGATGCTACAATGAGAATCCTTTAGCATGGTGGGGAAAGAACCAACTCAAAGCAACCTTAAAGGTAAAACCGGAAAGGGCGCATGAGTTCGTAAGGTTCCGACCAATCCTGATGAACTTAAAGGATCAGGAGGATATGAGAATCATTATCAAGGAACACCTTGATTTAAAGTTCATCGAGCCAGCCAATTCTCCTTACAGTAGTCCCGGATTTCTGGTAAGGAATCATGGTGAGATCAAAAGAGGCAAACCTAGACTTGTCATTAATTACAAAGGGATTAATGATATTCTTGAGTTTGACGGATATTTTATCCCAAGTAGAGATCACCTTATTAACTGCATACAAAATGTTAAGGTCTTCTCAAAGTTTGATTGCAAATCAGGATTTTACCAGATTCGCATGGAGGAAGAAAGCAAGAAACTTACAGCTTTCTCAACACCACAAGGACATTTTGTTTGGAATGCAATGTCAATGGGGTTAACCAATGCTCCACAGATTTTTCAGAGGAAAATGGATAATCTTTTTAAAGATTATTTTTCTTTCATGTTCGTCTATATTGATGATATACTAATAACATCAAAAGATATGGATGAACATATCAAACATCTTGAATTATTTGCAGATGTTTGTTACAAGGAAGGATTAGTACTGTCACAAAAGAAGGCAGTAATTGCAACCCAAAAAATGGAATTTTTGGGAATCGAGATTGATGAATCTGGAATTACTTTACAGGATCATATTGTACAAAAGGTCCAAAATTTTTCAGAGGATTTGAAAGAGAAAAAACAACTTCAGAGTTTTCTTGGAGTAGTTAATTTTGCAGGAATGTTTGTAAAGAACTTTGCAAAGCACAGAAAGATTTTTAGCAATTTGCCAAAAAAGGATGTTCCGTTCATCTGGATAGACGAACATCGACAAGGAATGAGACAACTAAAGGAGGAATGTAGAAACTTCTCAAAACTCTAAATACCGCAAGATGAGGATGATCTGGTCCTTTATACAGATGCGAGTGATCATTGGTGGGCAGCATTAGAAACTTCCCAAAACTCTAAATATTGCAGTGGTTTATTCTCAGAAAACGAGGCCATTAGATGGCATATCAACGAAAATGAATTCTTCGCAGTCGTGAAGGCTTTTAAAAAATGGCCTTTATTTTTACTAGCAAAGAAATTTACTTTAAAAGTTGATAACACACAGGTTAAAGCTTTCCTGAAAAACAATATAGAATCAAAGCCTGAAAAGACTAGATTACTTAGATGGCAAGTTTTATGTCAATATTATATTTATGATATTGTTGTGTTAAAATCTCATGAAAATATTCTTGCAGATTTTCTAACAAGAGATGGAGCCTGCTGAGATTGGATCCATTGTTCTAGCACTAAGACATCTCCGAGAAAACTTGGAGATGCTTCTTGAAGAATGGGACGAGTGCACTCTCCATGCTGATCAGATGGGGAAAATACAATCTACCGACAAGACAAAAGTCTCCGGTAGAATACGAGCCTGTTTTCTGACCTATACTCAGTTAGGGTCAGCATTGGAAAAGCCAATCCTGCGGGCTTCTAGAAAACCTCTAGAAAAAGTAGAATTTCATGTTCCGGCACCTAAACCGGTAGAAGGGGAATCAAATACCCCTCAAGCGAGTTCTAAGTCAGTGGAGTCTAAATCACTGGCCTAAGAAAAAGATGATGCAAAGGTTTCACCGCCTGAAACATCATGTCAACCCACCATCTCTGGGGAAAAAGAGGGAGAGATTAGTCTCAGACCAAGGACAGACAAATCTGAGGCTAATACTAACATGATTGTTTTCTCCTCTTCTGAACAGGCTTACCAAGCAAACTGGGAGAAACTACTTACAAGAGTAGGTATCAACCCTACTTCTAGCAGGGTTGATGTCTCAGTAAAATATCCGAGGGTTTGGATGATGCCGGGATCAAAACCTCAGGATGTCAAGCAATGGTATGAATTTGGAGCACTTGCCTCAGTTTATACGATCTCTCCATCGTTTCCAGAATTTAAAGGTCTACCTCGGTGGATCCAGGAAGCGGTACATGAAACCTGGGAAAATAATGAACAACTTTGCCGAGGTGATACACTGGAGCTGTATTTCATAAGTGCAGCACCAGAACCAGCAGGGAAGGGAAATCATGAGACCTTTCACTACATAAGGCTACGAAGACCCCGAATGGATGCCTTCAACCAAATCAAGGCACCATCTAATGATGTTCCAATGATTGCCTCAATTTCTGATGATCAAGTCAAAAAAGGCAAGCATGGGGATTATGGGTCTGTCTCACGGAGATGGACAAAGTCAAGTTTCCAAGTTCTTCCAGAATTCAACGAATGGAACATTCTTGTTAAATACTATGACAGGAAAAACAATCAATGTTGGTCCCGAAAGAGCTAGTTTGGTGTATGGGGGGGGGGGGGGAATACACCAATTCAAACTTTTTAGGTTTACTTGTTTCAAATATAAGTATAAGGTTTAAGCACACTTAAAGACTAAGATAGCTTAGGGTAGAAAGACAAATCTTCTTGTTAGGAAGATTTAATCTTGCTCAAATAATACCTTATATGTGAAAACAGTAATCAAGAATATCAAATACAGATTTAAACTTGATTAATGTTGTGTGCGGAATATGGTGGTTAATGCTCTTTTTAATGAGTAAAACGTTTTCTTCCTTGAGGTGATTAACAACCCAGATTTAAATGTAAGAGTATGAAGAAGATGATAATGAAGTAAAACAGAAATAAAGAACACAAGCAGTTAACGTGGTTCGGGATAAACTGTCCCTACGTCCACGGCTCGATCAAATCTAGATAGAATAACTTCACTAGCTTTCTCCTTTCTTTTTACTCATTGAGTACGAGCCAAAAGAATTATCAAAACTAGATAACTTCTTGTGATTACAAATCTTCTTCCCAAGATTGAAAACTACAATCTAGGAATACAACTGGATCAAAACTAGATCCTAACTTTGGGTTTTGGTAAAAACAAATTTCCAGAAAGTAAATCTTCAAAATAATAAACACAACAGAGAATTCTTGAAGGTTGGATGTGTTTAGAGCGTTGAGAGCTTGAAGAATTTTTGAGCAGAGTAATTGCAGGATAATAGCTTGAATTCTCGTGCATCTTTCTGGAGGAGAAGGTGGTATTTATAGCCTCAATGAAGAAACTATCCGTTGGAGACGAAGATGTCCTTCCCTTATTGCATTAATGGCAGCATTAAATGCATGGCAGGGTTGTTGAGACACGCGCTGCCACATGAGAGTTATTTCCACCTTTCACGCGATTTCCCAATGTATTGCTATACTGGGAATGATTCACCGTACTGAAATTTTGATATCCTTGTACTTCATTCCTTAAAGTATGCCTTTGATGTGACAATACACCGAGTGATTGACTTATGACAAATTTAGGTATGTCGGCAGTCCACCATAGTTGTTGTGAGGAGTAGCTTGAACTTGATGTCATGACAGCTCGTTGTCCTTTGTGTTGTAACTCCATCTCTTTGGTTCTCCATTTACGAATGTAGTGAACAGATCGTTTTTGTCATAACACGATCTGTCGCATATATATATATATGGTGGAAAAAATGATCAGATCGTTTTTGAAATGAACGATCTGTTGCTTGAGATGACAGCGGGCTGGTGTAGTCGCTTGGAACAAGCTGCTCATCCTTTAGAAATAACGAACGATCTGTAGTAGGTTTTGAGCAGCGGGCTTATCTTTTTAGAACGAGCTGATCAAACACTTGTAGAATATAACAAGTATATTTGTATCTTAACAAATAGCTAATTCTAGTCTAGAGAACAGATCGTTATAAGTTAGCTTGAAACTTCAAGCTGCTTTTTCATTTGTGATCTGTTGAAGGATAAGCTGAAAGAAACCTAAACAAGTAAAATGACAGCGAGCTGCTACTTATGAGAGGCAGATCGTTATTTACTTCAAAAATGATCTGCTCACTATATGAGGAGCTGGCTGCCTTACATGAAGAAATACTTGTTATTCTAGCAATCATTGTGTCCAAGATCTCTTATAAGAATAAGACAGATCGTTATTTATGTATCAAAACGATCTGCTTCTTTTACACTTAAATACCTTAATAGATGACAATGACTACCTGGTTTCTACGGTGAGAAAAACATCAAAGTGTAGTTTCGAGGAACATCATCAAAACAAGTAATTTTATGGGGTTCCCAACAACCAAGTTTGCAGAGGAGTCGTTCGAGAGGAAAAGAACTCTTCTGTGGGAAAACAAGATAGCCATGAGTAAAGAAACTCATCGCAAATTCTGCAACATGGCTCACTTTGGCCATTGGGAGTCCAAAATTTGTTCGGATTGTCCATCCCAAAGAGAGCTCGAGTTCGGGAAAGGCTTCTTACCTAAACAAGATAAGAAGAAATTCCGAGCCAATGAGTACGAGGAGAAGAATACTTCTCTGAGAGTACGAGCTCCAAGGGCCCCTCCAAAAAAGGAAGATGGCCGACAAAAATAAAGGAGCCATGTGAGGATAAAGTAAAAGATGCTTTCAATAAAAGAAAGCATGTGAACGAGAAGCATCCGCCAAAAAGAAAAAGACAAAGGTGGGTGACAGATAGAGACATTCAATCCACCCAATAATAGAGACGGACCACTAAAATAATTCAAGGAAGGGGTCCGACCACTACAAGATGATTGTGTTGACAGCCTTATATGGACCCATCTTCACGTGAAAGAGGGGTGATCCACAAGATAAGGAATCCAATACAATAATGCAGCAAGGATAAGAGGCTTAGAGACTCCTATATAAACCAGGCATTGGAGGAAGTTTAGATCATCAAAAAATCTTCTAAGTTTTCTTCACAATAAACATTGTATTTCTCTTTCTAGTTTATGCGAGTTTCAATTCCAGCTACCATAGGTAGCTAAACAAGTTTGTCTCCTCTCTAAAGGAGATTTACTTATTATGTTATAAATATTTTATAATTCCTTAATAAAAGATCGGGCTTTTGCTCATTCTATTCCGTTTCTTCTTTACCAACAAAATACTGTTACGCTCCGGGTAGGAAACGAACGAGGGTTGTGCTGAGAGTTGCTGAAGGAATCTACGGCTGGAAATCATACGGTGCTCCGGGTGGTTGGACGTGGTCCCTAAAACTTCCGGTGGATATAACCCGGTAGCCTATCGGTCAAAAAGGTATAAAGTTGGTTTACATGTTATGGAAGTGTGATGAGCTTGATAGAAATGCATGATTTATTCCATTTGAGGTATTAATTAATTTTAACTATATTAATAATAGAGAAATAATGTTAAAAAAGGGTATAAGAGTCAAAAACACATAAATTGGGTACTTTTCATAGAGTTTTACAAGATATGATATTTTTCATTTTTAGTTACGGAAAGGGGTACGCTTCATATATAACCCTTATAAAGAACTTTATAAGGTATTAATAACTAGTGGCTAAGGATGTCAATTTGGCCCGAAAGTGTGGGTTGACCCGAAGACCAACCCGAAACTGAAAAGGGTTAGAGTTGAAAATTTATGACCCGAAATATTTTTTAGCCCTAATGGGTTGGACCGAAAATAATCTGAACCCGATAAGGTTAACCCAAACACCGAGTGGGTTGGCTCAATTAACAGAATAAAAAAATAATATTTATCATATCCAGCAATTAGTCAATGACTTAAAAAAAAAATTTATGACACAATTTTGATACAATATCATTAAATTTTTTCTTTAAATTTATTCATATTTAAATTTAGCATATAACAATGCTTAAAAATTTATTTTATTTATTATATTTTTCATATATATGTATTTTTTAAATATAGAAAAATATATATACTACCTCATTCCCACTAAATATGTCATATTTTGACCAAAACTATGAGAGTTTTTTTTATCAAAACATGACATAATTAGTGGGACAGAGGGAGTATATGTTAAAAAAATTCATAAATATTCTATCCTGATTGGCCGGGGGCTAACCCGAAAACCAAAAGTTTAGGGTTAAGGTTGTAAATTTTCAACCTGAAAAAATTTCAACACGATTGAGCCCAAACCAAAGAAATCGAAAACCCGAGTGGGTTAGATCGAAACCGAGTGGATTGACCCGATTGACATCTATACCAGTGGCCTTTCAATTTTCAGGTTATTTTTAGATTTCAAATTTATTCTTTTGAGCAATATTGATCAATAAATTGTGTCGAGTGTATATATTTAGGCCCCATTTGGTACATAGGATAAGGGGTGTTGGGCAGAAATAATCACTCCTTATCTTCCATTTGGTTGCATTTTGGAATTTGTGAAGGCCCTATACTATAAACTTGGGCCCGTCTGGAACAGTAAAAGAAGGTTGGATATACCATGTTTATAATCCATTGGAAGAAGGTGGTATTAAATTCATCCACGTGGAACAGTGAAAGAAGGGAGAGATCTCCAAGTCCAGGGATCTCCAAGTTTCACGCTTTAAAATACTTTGATCAGACTTAATTTAATAATATTTTACAAGTGAGAGATCTCCAAGTCCAGGGATCTCTGAACTTTCACGCGTAAACAAGACTATAATGAGGTCAACCAAATGCAATACAATTTTAATCTCAATCCTTTTCTTGTATACCAAATGCCCATCTTTATAAAAGTTATCAACCCATTTCCCAACACACCATATTATTTTTATCCTATCCACTCATATCTCATCCTTCCTACCAAATGGACCCTTAGGGAATAAGAACATACAACTAATTTTTATTATGTGTATGTTGATTTCATCTTGTTATGTTGATAGAGTTAGGATTTAATTTGTTATAGCAATTAAAGTGTGAATTTAATTAATTATTAATAAAATTAAAATTATTTATGAAGCGATACAACTTTTCACAATGAAAACTACTTCAAAAAATTGTTCAAAAATAACCGCTACATATTTTGTTTTAATATAGTAATAGTTTGTCATTCATCTTTACCATGCTAAAAAAGGTCTTTGTTTTTTCATTGAATTGTTGCATTTAAAGGATTACTTTTCAAGAAAGTAAAAAAATTCTACTTTTAAAATACTAATTCTTATTTTTTAAAACTCAACGATTTATTTTATTAATTCTCATCCTGAATTCATTATGGTCGATTTTGACGAGACAAATAAATTAGTATTTTTAATAGATAAATTAGTTCAATGTCACGAGTTAACTTGAACATTATTGAGAGATTGAATTTTAAAATAGGGTGAATATTGTTCGGACTAAAATTGTTTCGAGTCGCTTGCAATCTTAACGAGGTCGTCTAGTGATGATAAATCAACCCAAGTTGTATTCTCAAGTAAGACTAAGAATTAGGGATGTCAACCCACTCGTTTTCGGGCTAAATCACTCGGGTTATCGATTTTTTCGGTTTCGACTAAATTGGATTGAAATTTTTTCGGGTTGAAAATTTACAACTCTAACCCTAAACTTTCGGTTTTTGGGCTAGCCCATCGGATCAATTGGTATAAAATATTTATGAAAATATTTAACAATATATGTATAATTTGTATGATCCTATATTTAAATATATATATATATAGAGGATGTAGATCATATAAAAATGAGTTTTTCAGTAGGAAATAGGAAGGAATCATGGTCATCCATATTTATGATCGAACGGATGATAATAAATGGTAATTTTTGGATTTTTAAACATTAAATTATGGATATAAACTTGATCAAAAGACTAATATAATTTTTATGAGAGAGAAAAGATTTTTATATCATTGTCGGTTACATAGTAGGAGAGAGAAATATTTCATTAATTAAAAATGAATCTTGCTAGAGGTAATTAAGGAATTTGAAGATCAATTAATATTTTCATATCATTGTTGGTTATAGATTAATATTTTAGGAATCTGTTCTTAAGAATATTCTACTTCTTCATTTTGGCGATTTACGTCAAATAAAATTGATGATTTATTTTATATTGAAGGTCAAAATAAAGTAGAATAATTGAATAAAATAAATACATCAGATTTATTTTTTAAAACAGATATTTAAATACCAAGGTACCTACCTAACCTAAAATATCTTATCAGATATTTGGTATCTGAATAATAATTCAGGTCATGAAAATGAATATACATAGATTTTGCATATGCATATCGGATGCAAACCTAAGCTCATTCCAACATAACATACTTTTATATGTTGCTACTCACTTGGGTACATATGTGCATGCACTCTAATTTATTGTATTACAACACTTTTCACGCACCTATAAATTTAAGAGCCAATACCTGGGTACTAATACTGCTTTCATAGTAGAGAGCGCACACAATTCCTAGATTGAAAAATAATGTTTTCTTAAGAACAATAGACTTCAGCTCTGCTTCAAATCCAACCGTAGTAATAAATATATACAGATAACAGCTAAACCAAACCATATAATTATGAGAGGTAGCATCTTTAGCAACTTTTACCCAGATAAATGGAGGAGAAATCTCCGACTCTAGGAGCCTTGCTTGCAGTAAACAGAGAAAGCATGTGATAAGAAAACTAATCCGAAAGAAGCGCTAGATAGCTAGGTACGAACACGACAGCAACACACCACGACATTCTATTTCTTCGGTTCATATGTGATTGATGAGTGGCCGTTGCGGAGAGAAGGAAACGCTTTTAGAAGTGTGCCCAGAAGCTTCTGCAAGGTTCTGGAACATTCTGAGTATCTCTGAGGTGTCCTCTAAGTAGTACTTGGCCTTGCTGGGCTTCTGCCCTACTGTGCAAGCAAACACTTCAGCTACCGGTGAGAGAGAGCTGTCGTCCTTTGCACTCATGATCACCTCAAACATGTCCTCATCGCATCGGTCATCCCCTATGCAAAGCACGAAATCGGGAAGGACTTCCTTCTTGCGTATTATTGCTAGAATCCTTTCTGCTACCACGCCTTTGTTCACCCCCTAGTCCACACAGAACACCATAAATAATGTGATGTGAGCAAGAACATAACATGTTATAACTTCCTTGTATCATTTTCAGTCAAATACTATACGAAAATACTCATTTACTGCAGTTGCATCAGATTTATGATTTGCAAGATGACTAGGGTGTTTGGCTGAGATTATAAGCTCCTTAAAAGTGTTTGACATATTAAACTTATTAGGAGATTATAAGTTGTAAAAATAAGCTCCTCAAAAAATAAGTAGCTTCACTCTAACTTATTTCTCCATCAATTTATAAGCTACAACAAAATTACATAAATTTATATTAAAAACATCATAATTATTACTTATTAGATTACATATTTATATATAATATGCCAATACAATTTAAAATTATATAAGCACTTTTAAAAACTTTATAAGTTCATTTATCCAAACACTTTGACAACTTATAAGCTCTTAAAATAAATAGTCGTAAAGGAAAATACTTAACAAATCAAAGATTAGATTCCAGGAAATTGTTTATGTAGGTTCAGTTTGCCTCCAGTTGAACCCACTAAGAAATTAAAACTTTACCATCTACATTATATTCATACATATAAGCTCTAGCAAGTATTGACTAATGACTATAGACCAATTAAACCAATGCTAAAGTCCATCTTCCTACTCTATCTGCTTAGGTTCATGTCATCCCTTTGTTCATTTAGTAAGCTATGTTTCCCCCTTCCTAATGGTTAAACCTATACGTGATGTAAAAGGGCAAGAAAGAGTGGGAAAATACTCAGTACAAGACACAACAAAACCAATCTACTATCAATGCGTCAAAGTTTGTAAACTGACTTACAAGGAATACATTCATTCATATACTTGAGCAATTGACTACATTCGTTATGTGCAGTATAACTCCAACTTCTTATGGTTGTTTGTCAGAGAATATCTCTTATCTCCAGAAAAGAAGGAAAAAGAAATATTAACAGCAGATAGTTCCATCTCAGTTTCTTACTCTGGATGTATGCTTCTTTCTTCGAATTAACAACATCAACATCAATATCAATATCATATGCTTATTTTAATCCATGTGTCGCATTAGATTTACAATGAGAGACATGCATATGAATACTTTTATCAGCATCTTCTCACTTTTAACTTATTCTGTATTTATATATCCATGTTTCTTGGTTTATGTTAAATGACCCAACTTATCTAGAATGCTTATATAGAGAAAAATATGTACGCACTTGAAGTAACTTTATTGGACAAGATGAATGAAGGTAAAAGCAATATAAAGACACACAGCAGACGACTGGATGCAGCCATGTAGACTAACCTGAGGCTTAACTTCTACGATGTGCTGACCACTCTTGACTGAAACGGGTTCATTTGCAAGAACACTCTCGAGGTGATCGTGGAGTTCCTTAGCCTGACACGACCCAAAATCTGGATCTGCAAGTTGGTAATTCCAGACGAGTGCACTCTCTTTTGCTTCTATGAAGGAACCATCAGTTGTTTCTGTGTATAGCTGCATTACAGGTTCCGCAATCTGTTTCCAGTAAAAATCTTGAGCAGGAAAACATGTTTCCCAGTCTGCTTGGTTTTGTGGTCTGGAAACAAAATGTGACATAACATTTTTAATGAGGAAAATGAAATAAAAAAATCAAAATGAATGCAGAAATCGAAAGACGTGTATAAAGATCTGAGGAAAAAGTTTAGATTAATATAAACAGATGGCTAATAGATACATGAAGAACAAACTCTAATTGTATCACCAAAAGCAGCCAAAAATAGTTTTTGGAACATTTAAGTCATCTCCTGTGACACTTCTAAACTTGTTAATCTTTTTATCTAGCATTATTAATTCATCACTTTACCAACGCCTTCATTCATACCATAATAAATTGTTGATTGTGATTTGAACATATGATAACAGAATATCTGCTCAGATCAATAGCTTGCATAGAACCACAATAAACATATCACAAGAGCAGTTATGCCTTGTATCTACAGGTAGAGGTTTCAAATAATTTTTCGAGGTGAAGCATTACTTACAAAAACAGAAGGCATAGAATCATGATATAAGAACATCACCAAAAGAGCCACATTGCTATTTTCTGATATGGAAGTACACTTCTAGAGGTGGGTCCACACAAGAAAATGGCTGATGGCTGGTGCCTGGTAGGGAGATTTCAGATTATTGGGCAAGGACAGTCAGTGTCACTTAATAATTCAAGAAGCTTATCATGGAAAATGCATCATATACAGCTTAGCTATCAGAGAAACAGGCCAGGAGTTCCAATGCTGCTTTCTGATGTTAGTCCATTTATTATAAATTTAATTGTTTGCATTTCTAGCTTCTAGAAACAGACTATTGTAAAGACAGCCCAACTTCATTTAAATTTCTCCTAACTTGATGTGATTTTATATTCCAGGAGAGGTTATTATATATCTGATAACCTAGTCAAATTTGAAAGAGTGTATATAAGCACTTTTAGCTATGACAAAAAATACTATTCATTAATCAAATGCAAGAGTGCCTTACCTCACAAAGTACCCATGTTCTGCTCCAATTCCAAGGTTATGACAGGAAGTAAACCATCTTGTTAGGATCTCTTTATTTTTCCCACTAACAACAAAAACAACATTATTTGCATCACTGCATAGTTTGTTTAACATTTCAATAGCCTCAGGATTCGGAGTTGCATCAAGAGTACTTTGTGATGTCATTGTGCCATCATAGTCCAAGAGTATTGCGCGGTTCTTAGTCCTCTTATAAGCAGACACAATGTGCTCGACTGAAAGCTTCCTGAAACTCGGATCCAGGGCAATAACACGAAATCCCAACCCAAACCCGATACCCCAGCATCTTCTTCTTATATGATCCCTACATGCTCTTTCAAGATCTTGAAAAAAACTGTGGGCCCAATAGGCAACATCATGAGTACTAACATACTTGTAGTGCTTCTCATGCCGCATTTGTTTCTCTGGCTCGGGGACCATGAGAGCCGATTCCATAGCTTCCTCCACAGCATCAATGTTCCAAGGATTAACCCTAATTGCACCACTAAGAGATGGCGAGCACCCGATGAATTCAGAAACAACTAACATGCTCTTCTTCGGTGATAATGGGTTCAAGTCCAATGTTTCATCTAGCTTATCTGTTCCTTGTCTACAAACAATGTACTCATAAGGTATCAAATTCATCCCGTCTCTCACTGCAGTCACTAGACAACACTCGGAAATCACATAGTATGCGATACGCTCATAGAAGTGAAGATAAGTATCAACCAACAATACTGGCTCATATCCAGGTTTTCCAAAGGCGTTGTTGATTCTTGAAACGATGGTGTTAGTTTCTGATCTAACCTCCTCAACGTCTTTCCCCCGGCCTCTTGCAGGATTAGCTATCTGAACAAGGACAACTTTACCTCTTGTATCAGGATGGTGAGTAAGCAACTGCTCGAAGGCCAGAAGTTTCAAGCTTATACCTTTGAAAATATCCATGTCATCCACCCCAAGCAACACAGTCTGACCCTGAAACGTGTCCCGTAGCTCAGCCACCTTTTGGTCCGTCTCTGGAAGACCCAGCACGGAGCGAAGCTGGTCCATGTGAATACCAACCGGAAGGATTTTAATGCTGACGGTACGACCATAGTACTCAAGGCCTATATAACCACGCTTAGATTGATACGAAACCCCCAGCATTCTACTGCAGCAAGACAGATAATGTCTTGCATAATCAAAAGTATGGAAACCAATAAGGTCCGCGTTCAAGAGTGCCCTTAAGAGTTCATTTCTTACAGGAAGAGTTCTATATATCTCCGATGATGGAAAAGGACTATGGAGGAAAAATCCAAGTTTCACCCTATTGAACCTCTTTCTTAAGAAAGTTGGTAACACCATCAAATGGTAATCATGAACCCACACAAAGTCATCATCAGGAGAGATCACTTCCATTACCTTATCTGCAAATATTTTGTTTACAGAGACATAAGCTTGCCATAGGGTACGATCGAACCTTCCACCGAGATCTGGAGATAGAGGAAGCATATAGTGAAACAAAGGCCACAAGTACTGTTTGCAGAAACCATGGTAGAATTTACTGAAGAGCTCTGGGGGAATGAAGGCAGGTACACAATTGAAGTTCTCAAGCAAAGTTTGAGCTACATCATCTTGTTCACTAGGCTCGATTTCTTCTTTGAGGGAACCGACATATATTACTTCCACATCTTCTCCGAGTCCATCTCTCAGTTGTAGGAGAAGAGAATCCTCATCCCAACTGAAGCTCCACCCTTTCTTTCCATCCGACTCCTTCCTTTGTGCAGAAAGAGGGAGTTGATTCCCAACAATAATCATACGCTCTTGTGTGATCGAGGAAGGAGCATCAGATCCACCATTACTTCTATTCTCATCATCGAGCTCAGATAACACCCCGGCCACAGTTGCAACTCTTGACAATTTCTTCCCCCCGCGGCTGAAGGTAGGTGATCCACCCGAGGTAAGATCCAATAAGTTCGAATAAGACCTCGAAACCATTACTACTTGTAATGTTCTAAGCTAATACAAAACTTAAGTGAGCAAGAACTCAAGCTCTGCAAATGAAGCCAAGTACAGGAAATTAGGCTGAATATCTACAAATAAAAAGAACACATCAGATCAAATTAGAACTGATACTCAGAATCAAATCCTGTTACAACAAAGACTCAGCTACTAAACTCTTTCCAAATTAATGAGCAAAGAAATATGATGTAACATGCATATCACGAAACAATTAAATGAAAATGATAAGGAGGAATCATATTATCATCAAATTTAGTAGCGAGTAAGTAAGGACTAGTAATTATACCACACCTCATAACAACCCTCATAAATGTACAAATAAATCAAGTATGCCTCTGCAGCAACATGTTCAGCCCATCTTCCACCATTAAAAGGCCAGCTTTTAGAATAGGACTAACAACTTCTTCAAATTTTACAGTGAAAAAGAGGACCACTGTAGTATTACATCAAGTGGACAAAAAATTGGAAAAGAAAGTGAAAAACACCTCACACAAGAAAAGTGGAAGTGTTCATAGGTAGTTTATAATAGCCAATGAGACTAACTGAAAAAAATACTACTAAAAAAATTAGCCAATAAGAAAGCTGAGCAGTAAGCGCATACCTTGCAAGAAAGTGGCCTTAAATCACCAATATTCCCCACTAAACAATATCTCAGATCAGATTCCCTTCTTCGAGCACTAATGCCATCAAGAAAATACTTTTCTTTCTGCGAATGCTCTTTTTCTTTTTTGGCTGAGCAAAAATGGTGAAAAAGGCCCAGAAAATTATGGTGGTTGTATACAGAGAGAGAAAGATTCTCTTACTCTCTTTCTCTCACTAAAAAACAGCGAGAAGAATAGGTTGAGAATGGAAGCAAATGCGCCTGTGATGAAAGCAAGAAGCAAGCACAGTATGAGCTGCAAGTATTTATTTGTCTGAAGCTGTTAGCATTTAACTATGGTTAATTAATGTGCTCTTAACCAAAACATAAGCCAATCTTTGTTTCGATTTAAAAACAAACCTTTATTTTTTTTAAATTGTAATAAACAAAAACTCTTTTATACAGCTAAACATTACTTGTTTTTTTTACTGTTTTAATAAAATATTTATTAAAATAGTAAAAAAAAACTTTTAAAAATTCAAACTCCATCACTTTTTCATTATTATATTTATTAGAATCATTATAAAATTTATAAATTTTCATAAAATACGAAATTTTCAAGACTTTAGAAATTAATACTCTTCTCCATTTACGAATTTGTACTCATTTTGATGTATTAATGTTTCTACGAATTTATTATTCTATCATTTTTAGCAAGGGAGACATATTTACTACAAATAATTAAATTAAAAGAATAATTGAAGTGAAACTCAATCTTCACATAATATATAATATATAATAAATCTCAATGAAACTATTTTCTTAATTTTTCAAAACACATTTTGTGTTAACGTGAATAAAAGATTAGTTAGCGGAAAAAGTATATCAATAAATCAATTTAAAATTTTTATTTCTCAACCCCTTTGATTTACCCCAAATTAAAGTTGTCACGAATTTTTAGCTAGAAAAATTTAGAACTGTTAAGTGTAAATATATAAATTTATAAACTTTGCCCACTTTATCATTTTGCATACTATCCAATTTGCTCCAAAAAATCTAATTATTCACAAATTATTTTTGACTTGACAACCTGAATCAGTTGCAGAATTAAAAAATACTATTTTTGTTCCAGGAAAGTAGTCTTCTTTCTTTTCTCAATGAGTGTGCTTTATGGGAAAAGGAGGACCACTTTCGTGGAACGGAGGGAGTACGTTAATAATGACCATTTTTACAAATGAAATCGTTTAGGATGAACGATAGGATGTCCAAAAATATTTATAAATCATACGGTCAAACATGCTATGCTTTGAGAACAATTAAAACTTGGTTGAAAAATGATATATATGCAAAATTTGTAAATTTTGGAACTAATTTTAAGGTTGAAAAGCGAAATAAATGAGTTAGTAGAATTTAATGATTTGGAATCAATTTGTAGGACTTGAAGTGGGCTGAGCACGTTGATAACAATCGAGAGTATAAAATAAAAAGGGAAATGTTATGCGACCACAGCGTGGATAGATACACGGTGGTATTATTGTGATTTTGTTTAATAAAATATTATTAAGTTTGGTTCACTTTTTTAATGCACAAATGCAATTATAATGATACCCTTTTACATCCTCTTTGAAATTTCATCATTTAAATTTCAAGACGAAATGAGTTTCGTTGTAGTGATGAAGGCATTGATGTAGTCGATGAATCAAGCAACTATTGGAGTGTCTCTCTCTACTTCTTTCATAAAAAAATTTGAACAGAAAAGATTGTTGAGAAAATTTGGAGGTATAATTAGAGTCAAAAATTTGTTAAAGGTATTATTGGCACAATAATTATAGTCTTTTTAGGAGAATAAAATATTAAATGGTTTGGTCCGATTTTTAATTGAACCGGTTCGATTTTCTTAAAAAAACTCACGTGTGGTTGACCACAGTGTGTCCAAATAGCACTACTCAAATAAAAAAAATCCTTTGTTTGCATCATCATCATACAAAAATAATGAATGATATGCACCTTTCACCCAATTGGAAGAAGAAAAGTGTGAAAGCACCTGCTATTTAATTCACAATCAATAATCATGTCATCCTATTTATTCTTTCTTTTGTTTTTTCTCTTTGCCGGTTATATTGAAGTATCAGCATCTACTAAATAGTTAAGGCCCCATTTAGTGCCCAAGCCTGTTTTGATTATATTAGTAAGTAATAGCAGCAACCTTTTATTTCAAGAAAAAAAGAAGCATAAGTAGCTTCCATAATACTCAAGCAGCTAATTAGGGTTTGACACCTAAATTTAGAAAATTATGTTTTGTGCATTATAAGTAGGAGTATCACGGTACGAGATATCTTAATAAAATTGTCATACTTTATACCTTACATTTACTTCCGGTATGAAATTTTTCATACTGTTACCTTACCATACTTTTCGATATAACCTTAGTTCATTTTTACATACCTATACATTACCTTACTGCGGTATACCTTTCTTTCACGGTATATGATCAAAACTTATTTATTTAAAACACGTGCATACATAAAAACATAATGAATATTATCTTAAACTAACATCTAACATATACATAAACATACAAAAAATATTAATTTTTTTAATAACATAATTTTCAAGATAAACCACTAATATCATATAACATCAAGGGTAATAGGTAAAATTACCCACTTTTATAAAATAAAAATAAAAAATACCCACTTAAAAATAAAAGATAAAAAATACCCACTTTTTACAATAACATGATGAATTTCATCATGTGATCATGTTATTTTTACAATAACATGATGAATTTCATCATGTGATCATGTTATTCAAGTTATTTTAAATTTGAATAACATGAACACATGATCAATTTCATCATGCTATTGTAAAAAGTAGGTATTCTTTATCTTTTATTTTTAAGTGGGTATTTTTTATTTTTTACTTATCAAAATGGGTATTTTAGCATTTACCCCTATAATCAATTTACAAAGATATTAACTAAGTGCATTATTATATTTTTATATAACTAATTAGATTTTGATATATAAATCATATTAATTTGGTTATTTAAACATAATACAATATAACAAATTAAATATATTTTCCTTATGCATATATTGCAAGTTACATTATATTTAATATCAAGTAAATGTAGTCATACGATCATATAAACACTTATATTGTTAAAGCATACTTTAATATTATAATTTTATTTATGTTATTATAATTAATTATATAATTATTTAGATTAATTTGCTTGTTTTAGAAAATAATTTAATAGATCGTATAATTACACCATAATTATTTAGTTATGCGAAAAAATATATATTATAGTTTTATCATTATTAATTAAAATAATAATTATAAGTTATTGTTCAATCCTTTTAATTATCAATAATCTCACATATTCTTGTTATTTGTCTAAATACTTATTAATTATAAATCATAATTTATTAATAAACAATTTTGTAATTAGAATTGAATATATGTGTACTTGCAATATATTAAATATATGTATATATATTTCGATATATACTAAAATAACGGTATATGATGGTATACCTCAATATTTGAAAAAATCATACCTTTATCTTAACTTAAAGTTCGGTACAGTATCATACCTTATCAAAAATTTCGGTATACCTTATGTTCGGTATTTTTCGGTACGGTAAGTACGGTATACCGTTTTCGGTAAATTTTGACAGCCCTAGTTATAAGAGCATCCTTCCAATGGACCCAATCCAAAGCTATAAAAATGATCACCCACCCACAGTAACCGGTGTTAATATCCGGAAATAATGTGACATGTTTCGTAGATAAATATTAAAATTTAACTAAAATTTTTATTAATTCTCACTTTTCGAATATTATTTTTTGATTAAGATATAATTTAATATTATTGAACTTTAAATAATAAAAAAAATAAAATTATAAAAAATAAAAAATTATATTGACTCGTATGTTGACGTGACATTATCACGTCAGCGTACTCATATTAAGTAATGCCCGAAGGCTGGCGGGTGGTGGATAGATATTTCCAATGCTAATAATAAAGAGTACAGTCTCACTCTTTTTGGTGAGTTCCTTTCCAAATCATTTCACAATGCAATGTGCTCCTCTCCCTTTTTTATATTACAAAATGTATTCAAATCATTTTTGGTGTAATAATATTAAAATTAATATTTTAAAATATGATAATAAATTAAAATTTGAGAATTAAATATGATGATATTAGTTGAACAACGTAACAACATATTATTAAAATTCAACATTACATATATAATATTTGAAGAAAAAATAGATCGAAATATTTTCAATTTATTTCAATCAAATCGTGTTGAAGTTGTTTGTGGATGTTCACATCACGAATTAGCTCTTCACAATGCAATGAATCTTTAAATATATCGGTAGTCGGTACTCCCTTGAGTGGTATCTTCGTTGTACGTTGAAGAACTTCATATACCTTCATCCTTGCAAGAGTTTTGGTGCTTGAAGCAGTTCGTTCTTTACTACTCAAAATTCTATCTCTATTTTCTTCTAGCTCCTCTCATATATATGGTTTGAGAACCACAAGCGAACCACACTTAAAATTAGAATCGGGTGAAGTTATACTTGTTCAAGTCGACTTTGTAGTAATACGACCAGCTAAGCCTTATTTGGCTACTCCAGGAGCAACTGTTCATGACCGAAGTCATGTAATGCCCGCCCTTTTTTTTTAAATTCCGAGCTAATTAACAAACCTCTCGAATTTATATACTATTATTCAAATTTCGAGACCAAGGTCTAAAAAAAAATCATGAGTATTGGCACCATTAAAAGTAATTAATGCTTTTAGTATAGTTAATGCCAATTAATAGACAGTCATTTATAGTAATTAATGATACTAGTGCCATCACCGTTATGATTGGGTCTCCAACAAAAACATTTATGAATGATTGTTGGAGAACCCACTAATAGAATTCATGTTTTGATTCAATCATCAATTAGGGTGGTGAATACTATTTAATTGAATCGTTATTAATGATTAATGATATTTATAGAATCAATTACAATAATCAATAGTAATTGATGTGAGTATAGATAGCTAAGTGGATTCAATTTGTTTTAATCCATAGTGACTTACGAAAATGGTGGGTGTGGGTGAATTTGACTGCTCTGTCCCAAGTAACCACTAAGTTATATGCTGAAAATAAGGGGAAGGAAATAAAATAAAAGATAAATTAAGGAATTTCAAACCCTACTAATGTTATAGGACAGAAAGGACACCTAGAGTCATGCCACATAGCTACTATCATCTCAAGACATAAGCTACAGAACAAACACTATATATATACGAGTATATGAAAGTACACATTCACATCTCAAAATAAGAACACAAGGGCAATATATGTATATGTATGCTAAGTGCCCAATCAGCTAACAAAGTCTATAAGACAAAATAGAAACTTAGAGAAATAAGAAAAGAATATAACTTGGTGTAGGGATGCTACAGTGAGTGTATACCAGGAAACAACTAGCAAATCTACACCTTGAAATACACTCATGATAAAAGTTGCTTTTTCATGTACTAGGATATTGCTGGAGAACGGAAAATCTTCTAAGTACGTAAAGAAAACAAATTACAATCCTGGATAGGAAAATAGACAATTAAAGGAGAAAAAAAATGGGGGAAGGTGCCCTGACAAGTGCTTCGGGCAGATAGAAGCTGGGGAGAACCAAACTGTCATTTCCCCTCTATGCTCCAACACCTAGCACTTCCTCTTGCCACAAAAGAGAGAGAAAAAAACAGAGAGAAAAAAACAGAGAGAATTGTTATAAGTATAACCAAAATAAAAGGGAGATTTCATGCACAGGTCCTAACTTATGAAAGAGGAAATGAGAACATAGAAATAGGTTGAAGCTGCTACCTGACAGCTCCATCCGAAGTAAGGGCAGAGGTGGAAGCTCCAAAGGGTTGACCTGTAACATAGAGCTAATCAAAACAAAATCAAGATGTCTGCAACACAAAAGTCGATCAACACTTAGTATTTGATCCCAGACCTCAAACATCCACATTCACTTATAAATACCAGTCCCTTTAGCCTTAGGTAAGTTTTACAGTTCACAAACCAACACTTAACACTTAGCACACTTAGAGAAGAATGAGAAATTTGGAGAACACAACACTTAGCACACTAGAAAAGGAGAAGAAGTTTAAAGAAACTCTACCCAAAATCAAATCAACCTAAGATCAGCCTTAAGGTAAGATTTATCATGCCTTAAGCCTTGAGAATGACTCTGTAAATTCAGAACACCATTCTAACACCCCTTCCCAACATGTCTTAAGGAAGAAGTGCACTTAGAGGAAAATTGAGGAGGGAAGTTCTGCCCAAACTGAATCAACACAACCAGTTCACTAAGATAAAGAAGGACTGAAACCTAAATCTTTAAATGATGTATCAATACATCTTAGAACTCAGTCACATATAGAGATTTATGTTTATCCTTAGACTCAAACACAACCTTCAAACTTTTAGACTTTTATCACTTAAGCTTAGTTAAGACCGTAGCATGCTTATTAGTTCACTGCCTAACTTAAGAGAACAACAAACCTCGTCTCAAGAACATAGAAAATTTACAGAATTCATATTTACACTTAAAACCTAGTAAAGCTCTGCATAAAGCTAATTATACAAGAAACAAAGAGATGAGGACTTAACTCACCCTCTAACTACACTGATTCGCAACCACCCTGCCTCCAAGCCAATTTCCCCAAATTCCTACTCTGCAAACATTTCATTAATCAGAATAATAGATAAATTCAGATAAAGAGAAATATAGACTAGACTATAAGGAGAATGTAAATGGGATTTAAATTTAATACTAAAATTTAGGAAAGGAAATTCATTCTCACCAAATGACTCGCGAAGGATCGAGCGGGCCTCGTACAGATTCATAAGTCTTGAATCTGCTACCACAACTCTTCGTTCAAAACATAAAGCAACCGGTTAGAACTTTAATCCAAGAACTCTTACTAAACACAAAGATTCAAAGGGTCCCAGGAGACCGTTGACTAGGCCCTTCGCATGCCCCATGACCGAGTCAGCGGTCATTGGCACCCCAACGGCCGTTAACCTCTCGTGCCTATAAAAAGGTGACGCGTTTTATCATTCGACTTATTCCTCGACGCACTTATATTTCGAGTACCTCTCGACTCCTAATCCTAGGGTCGAGATTTATGACTTTTAGCTTAGTATTTTCATAGAGTTCGAGTCTAGTTTAGTCTTTTAATTACGAAGGGTAGCCGATACAACATTCAAGTTCATTGCATTCAATTTCCATTCATCATTGTTCGTTGCTTCAACTTTATTCATCGTTGTGGATTCAAGTTTATGGATTACGTTTGCTTTCAATTTCAATTACGGGTTTGATTTATTTATTATGTTTATTTGTTTATTTATGCTTCCGTATTTCTTCTTCGTCCATCTCTTTTATATTCTCAACAATTTCGAATTTCAAGTTTTCTTTACTCTAATGTTCTTTTGTAAAGATTTCAATCTAGTTCTTTAGATTGAAATTAATTTTTTTTCTTTAATTCACAAATCGTTTTTACTTTAATGTTCTTTCATAATTATTTCAATCTAGTTCTTTAGATTGTTATAAATTGCTTCCTTTAATTTTATGTCTTTCAATTATGCTTTCGTTTATTTTTATTTGTTTATAATTTATCTTTCATCGCAATTTATATTTTCCGCCTATCTTTAACAACACAAATTAATATCTTATTTACTTTCGCATTAAACAAAGAATTAAATTGTCACGCTAAGTCTTCCTTAAAAATACGACTTGGATTGACTTGGGTAGATTAGATTGCGAGCGACTCGAAATAATTTTAGTCAAAACACCTTCATGCTAAATTTAAAACCCACTATTAATTAGGTAGATTAATAAAGTTAGAATTTAGAAATTATAGTTTGATTTATAGAATTTAATAACGATACCTCTAGATAAGAATTTAGATACTCGAATATTAGTTAAGTTACGACTTGAGAATAATCCTCGAAATAAAAGGGATAATATTTCCACACACTTAGAGAATTTTAGGCATACTCAGAATTAGTATCTCACTTGAGATTTGTTTAAAGGTTTCGACGAGAGATCGAATCTGAATCACGAGAACAAGGACTTCACTAGCCGAGGCTGATTAGGTAGGCTTGCTTACACTATAAAAGTATGTGTGCTTGACTAAATTTTTTCTTTCCTTTCAAGATAGATTGAAACTGAAATTTTGTTTTCAAAGTGTTGTCTTGCCATAAATGTTTAGATTTATGTTTGATACCTATCTACTTTGATCATAATCGAACTTGGATCCTAGTAGATCAGATATCCTACTCGTACTAGTGTACAAAGGACCGTGAGCCATCAAAGAGGTTGGCAGATCAAATGTCTGTGGGAGGTGGCCACCTCCCCAACACAAAGAAACTTCAGATATGGTAGATTACAAAGAGCTTAGACTAGCACTGTTAACTAAAGATTTCTCAATAAAAGATTTTAGTGAACACCGGTTCTTTAGAGACAAAATCCCTATGTTTCACTTACAATGGCGTGACAGATATATATGTATGAATGTGATTTCAGCATGTGTCTACTGAGTACTTCTATACTCATCCCTGCATGTATTTCTAAACGTGCAGGTTGAGCGATGGTGAAGGAGGGGTGCTACGTTCGGGCTTTTTGTCGATCTCTTGTTAGTTGACTCTTGGGGGTTTACGTGTCTTCATACAAATTAGAGTTTATTTCGATCCAAATGTCTTTCCGCTGCTAGCTTGAGATCATTATGTAATAAACCCAACACTTCAATTTCTTTCATATTACATTAAGATGTATTGAGCCTAAAACTCAAGTCCTTTTATGCTAATCATGTAAGCTGAATTATTCGATTAGTTATGGGATTGTTGTTCAGTTTGTCCTTGTTCCTTTTCCCCATTTCTATTCCCACTTCTTTAATCTCTTTTCTAGTCATAGTTTCCCCGACTTTACTATCCTTAGTAGAATGCGGTCGTGACATTGGAGTTGTCACCATGCTCCAATAAATTGGCTCTCGTCTCGTCTCCAAGTTTAAACCTTGGATCACCCCTCCTACTGTCTCCAATATGAAGTTTGACAATAACTTCCTCAATCTCCATCTTACACTTTTTGTGAGTAAGATAGTTTTGAAGTCCTTCCAATTGGATGGAAGCTTCTCGATCATAGGCAACAACAATGAACAGAGTCGGTAAAGTCGTTTTCTCAGCTTGCATGTCGTGCAACAGAGTTTTCAACTCTTCCAATTCCTTCATCACAGATCGAGAATCAATTATCTTGAAGTCCATGAAATTGGCTACAAGAAACATTGTCATTCCCGCATCCTTGACACGGTACTTTTTCTCAAGAGCATCCTACTGCTCTTTCGCCGTTTTCACACCGGCATAAATTGAGTAGAGAGTATCCTCCAACCCATTTAGCACATAGTTCTTTGCTAGAAAGTCGTCTTGATGCTAGATATCATAGGTTGAACGAACATTGAAGTCCGTCTCCTCCTCCGGTACAACCAGAGCATCCTTAGTTAAAAAGTTGATAAGTCTCAATGTTGTTAAATAGAACATGTTTTTATGCCCTTGAAATATGAGTCATCAAGGACACATTGTTAGTCCCGATAGAGGCAGTAGCAGTGGAGGCACCCATTGATTCAACCACAAATTCAGAAATAAAAATAAGTTTGTAAAATATTATATAAACTTGTCATTAACTAAATACAAAATATTAAAAATATTATATACATTTCATATTTATATGCGTCGGTTCCGGGTCCAACAGGATTGAGCGGGTTTAGATCCGGACTGACCCAATAATTCACCAGTTTTAAAAAAATGACCTAACCGAAACTATTTCTACATATGGATCGATCCTAACACGGACCGAACCCACTTATCTGGATCAATTTAACGGGTTTGATCCGAGCCCCTACTTTTATAGCCACTTATAGGAAGATTTGAAAGATTGCTCCATAAGAGCACTTACCGTGCTACCTCCTTAATATCATCATGACATAAAATGACATAAAGGCAAAGCAGTGAAGAGATAATGTCATAGGAGCAATTACGTTGAAGATGAAAAGCAAAATTGCTTGTGAACGCATGAGATAAGCCAAAAAGAATATTGGTATAAAATTAGTCAATATTCCTAATAAAATTCTTCTATTGTTTTCTAACTTTTGGCCCAAAAAAATTCAATTTAAGGACTTAAAACATTTCAAAATATTTATGCAAAAATATTTCTCAGAAAGAAATGATTTCGAAATATGTCCCAATAATACTTAAATAATTAAATATACATCCTCCAAATTAATTAATAACTCTACAAGTTCATAAGTAATTTTTTTAATATCAATAATTACTCATTTTGATTAAAAAGCTCTCACAATTTTAGTTAAATTAGATAATTATTAGTGGAGACGACCGAAGTATTTTATATCATCCGAATTAAACGATGCTTTATAGGATAAATAGCTAAAGCCCTACCTCAATATGTTTATAATCTGAAAAACTAGAAATTTCGTTGTTTATAATGAATATTTTAATGTTTTTTCGTCAATAACTTGCTATGGTATTAAGTCAACATTTCCGGAGAGACTGTATTCCAACCTCTCTAATTGATAATGATACATCATTTTCATACTATAGTAAAAGAAGTTTGTGAACAAGAACTTTGGTCAAACCGAAAACTTGAGCATTTTATGATGCTCATTAATTAACACAATCATATATACAAGAGACAAAAACGGTTCATTCAGAAAGGCATTAATGCTCCTATATTACAGCCACTTCTCCATAATTAAAGCAACACTACCTTGGAACTTGTTGTAATATAGTGAACACAGTTTGTGCAATTGTGAGCAGAAGCAGAACAACAGCAGCAACAATAGAAATAATAGCCCAAGGGCTATGCAAATAATCTCTCCTCAGCTTAGCCATCCACTTATTCCTGTTTCGACTGCAATGCTTATTCACATTCTCACATATTTCACTATAACTATGGAAGTTGCATCCATCTGTGATACTAACCGACTCATGAAGTCCGTTCACCATCTTCGCCACATTCTCATCATCTCCCAACAAATTCTCAATGATCCCTTTCCTTGAAAGAAGCTCCACATCTTTCGACGAATTAATGAGGCTGTCCAAGAACGCCGTATATTCCGTCACGAAATTATGCTGATTGTTCTCAAAGTACTGCTCATACGCGATGAGATTCCTCCAGAAACACTCTGTCCTGTCTTCAATAACCACCGCCGCCATCAACATAACCCCGTCTTTGAACTCTATATCATATGATTTGGCTTCTTCTTTCCTCTCGAACCTCACATTGGCTTTTCTAAGCCCACTTGCACTTTTAATGAACTGCAGCGTGTTTTCTTCTGTTTTTGTACTCGAATCACATACTCGAAATCGAGGAGCTGGAAGCAGGCTATGATGCACGAAATGAAGTATATGCTTTATCTCGTGTCGTGCATCTGCATTCTCTACAAGTATCTGACATTCGTAAAAGCCCGAGATGAGGTGAAGCAACTTATTATGCTGGTGAGGAGCCTCGATCAAGTCGAAGAGATCGCATAACACGAAGAAGGGGACTTGATTCTCAAAGAGCATAAGATCGCGCTGTAAGCTATAAAATATCCACTTCATTTCGAACATGGGATCACTTTTGGTGGTCGCAAACCTTCGAACCAATTCAATGATGAAGCAGCCATCTAAAACCAACATTTCGATGAACTCGCTTGCGCTGAGACTACTCGGTTGATCTGCATAACATTTGCGTGCTTCTGATTCCATGTTTCCAGCGATCACTGCAAACTTTTCAGCATTATAGCTCCCCTTACTTTCAAGAACTAGTTCTTGCAAGTAACGCAACTTGTAACCTTCCATCATCTTTAGTCGATCCTTACCGCGATGATAAGGACCGATGGAGATGGTCTGAGGCTCGTAAGCAGTCGGGTTTACATTCCGCAGTTGCTCATGAACTCTATACACTGTACATTTTGATCTTTCCCGGGAGAGTTGTCCGATTTTTTATTTAAACTAGTGCAAGCTTGCCTTGTGCTGTCAGTATCCATGTGTATATATATTGGCTGAAAAATTAGAAACTTTATAACATCCGCCAACATATAACTTGCGCTTGTCAGCGAGGATTTCATTTGACGGGAAATTAAAATCCCCTAGTAAGAATCTTTACCAACATTATTCTCAATTGGGATGTTATATAATACGAGAATGACATGTATCATAATTAATGATTTAAGACTCAATATATATTGTTTCCTTAATATATATATCTTGAACTCTAATCATGTCACGTATCAGTCTCGTATTAATACAACAGAAAATATCACACAATTAGACAATAGAAGATCTAATTCGCATTGTTCTACTGAAAGCTATAAAAAGTTAAAATGTTACATGAGCTTGGGATTATTGTAGGCTCGAATAAAAAGTATTACACCTGTCTTATTATTTTACTTGGTTTAACAAAAAAATAATTACTCCAATTTTAATCAACTCAAGCCAAAAATAATAAGAGATACACATTTCATGATATTATTCTTATATTTCTTCAAAAATTACGTCCATTCTTATGCCCCTTAATCACTTAAATATGTGATTATACAATCACATTAAAATTGAAGAGATTATATAATCACTCATTTGAGCGAATAAGGGAGCATAAGACGGGTTGAATACCTAACAAAAGGTAAGAAACCAAGGATTATATAAGTAATAATAGAGTAATTTAATGGGGATTATTCTAACAATCATATTAATCAAATCATACCACTACTCCTATATATATATATACTTATGTATATATAGTTTGAATCTGGTTAGGGGCTAGTGCTTGGTGGTAAATTCAGCCATAATAATATGCTGAAGCTGCGTACGGTAGTTATGAGATGAAAAAAATGACTCAAAAAAAGCATCAAATGAATAAAGCTGCTATCTAATAGTTATGAGATGAAAAAAATGAGTAAATTGCAATTTAATATTTATTGTTATTGTTCATATGGATTTGCAATTTGAACTTAATATTTGCAACATCACAGTTCAAAATAATATATAATGCATGACATAACAAGACTCGCAACAGATTATATGGAAGAATTAATAGTTAAAATGTTCAAATTTTGACTAACCTGAGATCACTGATAGAGTTTTATCCTTTAATTTCTTCTTCGCGAGATCACAATAGTTACAATATCATGAAGCTATAAATGCTTAAATGAAATTAAATGAGTGGCATGTGTGTCCTTCATGAAGATATTTAGAGCTCTTTCAATCATATAGATTATATCTTCATGAGTGAGTGACTATAGAGCTAGCTTTCCTTTTGAAATGATATATCGTCCTTTCAACTAAATAAGTGGTTGTCCTTTTCACTATAGATGTTAATTTAATCACAAATGGATCTAAAGGGCTAGTGCCAAATATTTTTAACCTTAAAGAGAAAATCTTATTGGTCGTAATAGAAATAGCCCGAACTCAGTAATAGGATAACTAGTGCATTGGTTGTAATATCATGTTCATTTATTTGTTATATTTATCTAATTTTAATAATAATTGAAGTATTATGTACATAAAATTTTTAAAACTTCATAGTTGAGTTATAATTTTGATAATGATACTATTAATAATATTTATATTTAATGTTAACGAGTATTGCGATGTTCAACGGTTCGTAGTAGTTTTAGACACATTAAAGTTTATTATCTAGCCTATATATAAATGTTAGTTTTGTAATTGAGAAACCATAGCAATTAAAAGGTTTTTGGAACTACTTTTAGGCTAGTATCTAAAGAAAATTTTATAAAGAAAATTTTATAGGTTAATATCAACCTTGTTTATCATTTAATTAAATATTATGATTAAATCTAGTTTAATAAATATATTTTTTAAACTCATTTATCATTTTTACGCTTGGTCATAGTCCAATTTAATTAAATCTTGATTCAATTAAAATAATAACTAGCCCAATTAAATTAGCTTTTGATCCATTAATATGTAGTTAAAAGTTTGACCCACATTATTAATGGATTTTTGAGCCCATTTAGAATAACTCTCGACCCAAATACTATGGTTAATACTTGGCCCACTCATTTAATTACTCTTCCCATCTCTTTAAGTAGAGCTCGGCCGAACTGGCCTATTATATATTACCTAATTCACTAATAATACCCAACCCACACACTTATTCACTAAATCTCGGTCCATTAAATAATTAACTCGGTCCACTCTTCTTCTGACCTGGCTCAGTACTCTATCCGCTAGTACTCTAACCCTTTTCATCTCTCTATGCAAACACTGAGTACACAGACCCATCTCGCCACTCTTTCTCAGCAGTGGAAGGTTGTTGCCGTCGTCGATTCTCGCCGCCACCGCCTTTCGTCGATAGAGAACATCATCCAAGGTAATCTTCTTTTCTCTAATTCAACCCAAGTCGTATTCTCAAAAAAGAATTAGCAGGACAATTTAATTATTTGTTCAACAATAAAGCGATTAAAAGATTGTTTGGAGTTTTTAAGACTAGGTGGAAAACATAAATTGGAATAAAAGATAAATCATAAACTAAGAATAATGAATGCAAGTAAAATTGAAAGACAAAAAATTTAGAGGAAGCAATTAATCTCGATCTAAAAGACTAGAAATATATCAATACAAAAGAACGTTGAAACAAAAATGAATTACGAATTAAAGAAGACAATTGATTCCAATTTAAAGAAGAATTAGATTGAAATCACTATGAAAGAAATATGAAAGTAAAAGTGACTTGTAATTCGAAATTGCGAAGAACGTAGAATAGAAAAAACGAATAAGAAATACGAAAGAATAAATATATAAATGAACTCGGAATTGAAAGCGAAAGCAAACGTAGTTCATAAACTTGAATAGAAGAACTTGAATCCACAACGATGTATGGAATTAAGAGCAACGAACTTGAATGTTGTAATCGACTATCCTTCGTAATCAAGTACTAAACTAAACACGGAATTAATGAAAATAACTAAATAAAAATCATAAATTTGGACCCTAGAATGATGAGTCGAGAGGTACTCGAAATATAAGTATCTAGAATCAGGAATTAAGCTCCTTGAATGAGAAAACGCGTCACCTTTTTATAGAAGTCGAGAGAGTCAGTGGTCTCCTAATGGTCAACGACCGCTGACTTGGCAGGCACCAGGTTCCACGCGCGGCCGTTGCGCTAACTCCCCGAGCCAGCGGTCGCTGACCGTGGCCTTCGTCCCTTCGCGCGCTGGTTCATTATGGGCCACCGAGAGGCCTAGTCAGCGGTCCCCTAAACTCCGGGGGCGCTAACTAGTATTCTCGACCCTATTATTCATTCTCTCGTCATTTCTCGATCTTTTCTCGTCTCGTTTCCAACTTTAGCACTTATTTTAACTCGTGATCCTAAAATATAAAATGAAAGTGAATCGAGCCCGAAACATCATGCAAAATGGGAAAACTACAAGGATAAAGACGATGAATATACGAGTTTAGACGACCAAAAAGAGGCTAAATAACTCCTCCACACACAAAACCTTGCTTGTCCTCAAGCATAACTTAGTCTAAAATATCTATAGGAAAAATCTAGCACGACATGTATTTTTGACAAGGCATCAAATCATTCCCAAGATTAATCTATCTATCATCATGTCACGTCACATATAGATCATAGAACTAAGTGGCCCACGTTAGGTAGATACTCATCAATTCGAACAAAACAAAAAACAATGATGCAAACGGTATCATCGAGATCACATAATCGGCTAGATTTTTTGTTCTTCACTTTATTAGCAACTCTTTCTCTTTTCTTTTTCTTTTTAAACATGAGGAATATTAACGACATTGTTCATCGAGTGTATACTCCGAATGTTCGGGTTTTTCTGGTGTGGTTTCTCATACCCACCTCTTTTATAGATGTGACATTTGATTAGAGAGCGGGGTAGAATCCTTATATAATCATATCTTAATGATCTCACAAAGATAATTAGAACAATGTCAAGTTATATGGTCATTGTCATGAGGTGTGAACAATTAGGGGTTCCCTATTGTATCCTCATGCGGTTTCCCATGCTCATGGTTCCCAGAAGAGCAGATACCTCTCGACAAGTTCATTTTTAATTATTAAACAAGAATACGCAATAAGTGGTACTAAACAACTAGCCAGTCGAATTAATCAATTCATACCATCATGCATCACTATTTCGATCATTCTACTAAAATTAAGAATCTGATCACATGTTCCCCACATTCCTACGTTCATCTAACGTTTCACAACACGAATCAAGTCAAATTAATCAAGAGCTTTTAGACACTAAAATAAAAGATGAATGCATGCACTTAAAAAGACACCCCTCCCCCTACAAAGATAAAGCAATGCCATCATTGCAGAAAGTAAAGAGCTATAGAGTAGAGATAAGAAAGACATCCCTGAAGTGTTGCATTCGGTACGAAAATGAGAAAAAGAACAACTTAAAAAATAACAAAAAACAAAGGGAAAAACAAAGGTTAGCCAATCACACACTCACACGAAAGGAAAGAAAGCGATACGTCTCACTTTTGGTCAGCAGGAGGGTGGGTTTGTGGTCCGCCAAAAGTCTAAGAAGACCATTGTTGTTGTATCTCACGGAGGAGTTTGTTTTGATCCTCCATCGCCTTTTGATGGGTTTTCCATTATGCATGGTGGTCGGAAAGTTGCTGGGACTAGTTGTCAAGGCGGGTGTTGATGCAGCGAATGTCTGAGCGCATCTCACTAATGTCAGTGGTGACGGTGTTCGTGAATTGCTCTCATTGGGAGCTCCACTGAGGTTAGGTTCCCCATTGTGATTGGGTACCCCATTGAGATTGGACACCCCATTGAGATTGGGCACCCCAATCGGAACCTCCGGTAGCATCCGCCGTGTCATAGCCTAGCCAAGCGGCATCAGCTTCCTTGTCAGCTTCCTCCTCGGCTTCCTCTTCGGACTGGACCACTTCATTGGCCTCCATTTGAAATATCTCCTGCCTCATCTTGGTCTTGAGTTTCTCGGGAGGCGACTTGGGCATTGAGATACCTCCTCACACAGTGGCGTTTCTCTTGTGGCACCAACTCCGATTGAGAGATGGCGAAAGGTGCTCATCTCAGCTCATTTAGATCAATCTTCTTGGTGTCAACGAAATCATTATTCGGGGGAGCCAGACCATCCCCACGGATAAGGTTGAGGTGAATGGCCACAGAGGTCGCGATTTGGAGAAAAGATGCATGTGATCGTTTTCGGTGTTTGATTGATTGGATAGAGTCGAATATGAAGGAGGAAGGACAAATATTCTTCTTGTTGATTGCGCAGTGGAGTAAGAAGCACTCCACTGTGTTAACTTTGTTTGCTTGTTCATTGTCCGAGATGTAGTAGGCGATGAATTTGTGTAGTATGCCTACCTCGGGATCTCGTAAAATTCCGCTGGGCATGCCTCTTGATACCCATTTTCGAAACCTGTCAACTCAAGCCAAGCTAGATTCGAATTATATTTCGGGGGCACCCGATGGTACCCCAAAGTAGGAAATCCAAAGATGGATTTCATCATAGAAGCAGTCACAGTATGAAACAAACCACGATAACGGAATATAAAAGATTTGAAATTCGCAGCAACATCAAAAGTAGACAGAAATTCACGTCCTAAATGCTTGAAACCATCAACAACTAGTCTAACATATTTTTCGAGTCTAGTATTTTTCAATAAGCGATTCACTCTAGAAGAAATACATAAGCTATCCAATAGGTCCCAATCAAGGGTACGAGGTGCGGTAATATCAAGTGTTGTGTACTTTAGGTATAATTGACCCTCGCTTGCATTGTAAATGGGGAATGGGGCGTTGTAGCTCGGAAGATGGTCACGTATGGGGTGAAATTCATCCTCGGTCTCTCCTTGGTTGCTTGATTGCCCATCTTCGGTGGTTTTGGATCTTTTTCTTTCCATAGTAATTTTTTCAAACACTTGGTAGACAAAGAAGGTGTGAAGTTGGGATTTAAGGATTTTGATGATTTAGTAGGAGAATTCAAATTTTGTTCGTATAGGATGAAAGAGGATGTGGAGTTGATGGTGAATATGAAAAATTGAAATGATTGGATGAGTATGGAAGGAGTAATTAAAAGAGAAAGTTTAGAAGAGGGTTAGAGTTTGAGGAATTTGGAGAAGAAGAAGTGCAAGAAGTGGGTGAATTAGAAGGGAGAGAGGGTTAAATGGGGGTCCAGCCGTGTAAGTCAGCGGCCGCTGAGTGGTGCTCTTGGGGGTGTGATTAAAACGCTGGAAGAATTTTATGAAGGGTGCGGTCAGTGGCCGCTGAGGGGTCAGTGACCGTTGACTCGAGGGTGGGGTGACGCTGGGCGCTGGATAGGCGCTGGGTCAGCGGCTGCTGAGTGTGCCGCGGTTGCTGACCATGCCTCATGTAAATTTTCTTCGTGCTATTCTCTACGGGCGCTGAGTCTTGGTGCCCGCTGACTTGGCCTCTCGTCGGGTCTTTTTCGGATTGTGAATTTTCTTTTCGTTTCGTTTCTCACCCTAGTTTCCTCCTAACTCTGTAACACCTACGAACAAAGAAAAAGACAAAAATTAAAAACTAATGAAACACAGAAGAGAAAAATTAAAGGATGAAAATACGGAAAAAAGGGTGTGGGTTGCCTCCCACGAAGAGCTTGTTTCGCGTCGTTAGCTTGACGAGATGAAATTAATTCAACGGAGGATCGGAGACAGGCGTTGGCTCCACAACTTCGGGCATGGAGTCTCTTTCAATGTACGGTTTTACCCGATGTCCATTTACTCGAAAAGAATCCTCCCCTTCGTTACTATAAAGTTCAACAGCCCTGAATGGTAGTATGTCTTTGATCACGAACGAGCCGCTCCATCTAGATTTGAGTTTGCCCAAAAATAAACGAAGTCGAGAATTGAAGAGTAGAATTTTCATTCCGGGTTTTAATTCCTCGTGCACAATTCGGCGGTCATGGATCCGCTTCACTTTATCCTTGTAGATTCGTGCACTCTCATACGCCTCATTCCTAAGCTCGTCTAGATCAGAGATTTGGAGTGATCTTTTCTCGGATGCACTGTTGAGGTCGTATGCCGCCGCCTTGATTGCCTAATATGTTTTGTGTTCTACTTCGACCGGTAAGTGGCACGCCTTCCCATACACAAGACTGTACGGGCTCATCCCAAGAATGCTTTTGAAAGCCGTCCTATATGTCCATAAGGCATCATTTAGCTTGACTACCCAATCTTTCCTGAATGGTTTCACAGTTTTCTCGAATATGACCTTCACTTGCCTATTGTTTGTTTCTGCTTGCATCGAAGTTTGTGAATATGAGGTTGCAACTTTGTGTGTGATCCGATCCCATTCTTCTTCATCAAATTTTTGAACAGTTTGTTGCTAAAGTATTTTCCTCCATCGCTAGTGATAGCTCGAGGGAATCCAAACCTACATAAAATGTTTTCCTGTACAAACTTGAGAACAATATTAGCATCGCAGGTCCTAGTGGGGATAACTTCAACTCACTTGGACACATAATCAACGGCTAATAGAATGTACTCGTTTCCCAAATATTTAGGAAAAGACACATGACATTTATACCCCACACGTAGAAGATTTCGACTGCCAAGATGTTTTGGAGAGGCATCTCGTTTCGGCGGCTTATGGCTCCAACTCGTTGGCATCTATCGCATGCCAAATAGAATGCTTGAGCGTCCTTGAAGAGAGTTGCCAAACGAGTCCTCTTTGCAAAACTTTATGTGCTGTCTTTTGTCCTCCAAAATGGCCTCCACATGGGATTCGTGGCAGAAACGGAGCACTTGCTCTTGCTCGAAATCCGAAATGCAACGTCGAATTACACTATCCTTACCAAGCTTGAAAAGATAAGGTTCCTCCCAAAAGTATTGCCTGCACACATGAGGAAATCATTTCTCTTCTTGGGAGGTTAAGCCGGGTTTAAGTAGATTACATGTTAGATAATTAACAATGTCAGCATACCAATGAGTGATCGCAATTTTAGAAATATTCTCATATGAAAAATTGTCAGAAGCACAAGATGTATCAACATAAGACTGCTCAAGGAGAGAAAGATGGTCGGCCACAAAATTTTCACTTCCTTTTCTATCATTTATCTCCACATCAAATTCTTGCAAAAGTAATACCCATCTAATTAATCTAAGTTTATCTTGGGGTTTGGTCAATAAATACCTCAAGGCCGCATGATCACTATGAATGATTATCTTAGATCCTAGAATATAAGATCGAAATTTGTCTAAGGCAAATATCAGAGCAAACATCTCTTTTTCGGTGGTGGTGTGATTTAATTGACCCGAGTTCAAAGTCAAACTGGTGTATTAAATCACACGAAGGTTATCATCAACTTGTCGACCCAAAACAACTCCGATTGCAAAATTAGAGGCATCACACATCATCTCGAAAGGAATAGAATAATTAGGGCCAATGACAATGGGAACATAAGTCAATTTTTTTCAACAGATTAAAAGCATGCAAACATGAGTCATCAAAATTAAATGGAACATCCCGCGCTAGTAAATGACAAAAGGGTTGGAAAATTTTAGAAAAATCTTTAATGAAATAACGGTAAAAACCTGCGTGACCTAAGAAACTTCTAATTCCTTTGACATCTCTAGGTGGGGGTAATTTTTCAATCACCTCGATTGTCGCCTTATCAACCTCAATGCCTTTACTAGAAACAATACGACCAAGAACAATGACACTTTTAACCATAAAGTGACTCTTTTCCCAACTCAATGTAAGAACACTTTCAACACATCTTTCAAACACTTTTTCAAAATTTTAAGCAAACGATCATGAAAAGATGAGCCAAATACCGAAAAATCATCCATAAAAATCTCGAAAAAACCTCCTATCATATCAGAGAAGATGGGCATCATGCACCTTTGAAAGGTACAGAGTGCATTGCATAGTCCGAATGACATCCTCCTATATGTGTATGTGCCAAATGGGCTCGTGAATGCCGTCTTGGCTTGATCCTCCGATGCGATGGAAATCTAATAGTATCCTGAAAAACCATCAAGAAAATAATAAAAATCATGTCTAGATAATCTATCTAACATTTGATCAATAAAAGGGAGAGGAAAATGGTCCTTTTTGTTGGCGGCATTTAATTTTTGTTAGTTGATGCACATTCGGCATCCCGTGACGGGTCGAGAAGGAACAAGTTCCTCCTTGTCGTTTAGGACCACCGTGATTCCTCCCTTCTTGGGTACCACATGTACTGGGCTCACCCACTCGCTATCCGTAATGGGATATATGATTCCTTCCGCCAACAACTTGAAGAACTCCTTTTGAACCACTTCCATGAGGACTGGATTTTGTCTTCATTGGATGTCTCATTTTGGAATGACTCATTCCTCAAGATTGATGCGGTGTATGCATGTAGTAGGACTAATTCTTCGAATATCCGCTAAGCCCCATCCAAAAATGAGTTTGTGCTTTTTGAGAATTGGAAGTAGTTGATTTTCTTGGTCCTTTGTTAGCTTGGATGAAATAATCACTAGTTTGTTTTCTCCTTCTTCCAAGAAAACATACTTGAGGTGAGTGGGGAGCTTTTTGAGTTCCGATTTGTCGGGTGTGGGCGCCTCATTGGATGTCGCTTGAGTGATGGATTTTTCATCAATTTCCTGCACCAATACTTCTTCACTCGTGAAATCCTGCAAAAAAGAACTCTCAGCCAAGGAATCAATAACATCTATGTAATAACAATCATCAATAAAATTAACAGAAGGTATGGTGCGACTCCTATGAGCAGAAAACACTCCCTCATTTAGAACAGAAATTTTAATCGTGCCATTTTTAACATCAATCAAAGTATTAGTGGTGGCCATGAATGGTCTTCCTAGAAGGAGTGTATGCTCTACACCATTTTCGTGCACGTCTCCAATTTTTAAGACAACGAAATCGACATGAACAATCAATCCACCTACGTGCACTAAAACATTATCAATGACACCTCTAGGGTATCTAACGGATCTATCAGCCAACTGTAAACACATGTGAGTAGATTTTAGTTCGCCTAATTCCAATTTCATAAAAATAGAATACGACATCAAATTAATTCCTGCTCCTAGATATAACATGTCAGATGTTTCCTTACCATTTCCTTGAGCGATATTGATAACAAAGCTACCTAGATCGTTCTGCTTAGGCGGTAAGGGATGCTGCATGATTGAGCTTGCCACTTCGGAGACTGTCACCAAGTCTTGATCACCAAATTTTCTCTTCTTCGCCGCCAACTCTTTAAAGAATTTGATATAGGCAGAAACATTTTGGATAATTTCCAAAAGAGGTAAATTCATGTTTACCTTGGACAATATTTTATAAAAATCCTCGAATTGTTGGTCGAGTTTCGCGTTCCTTAGCCTGCTGGGATAAGGAATCGGCGGAACATACAGATTCGCAGTCTTGTGAAGTTTCTTACTGGGCTTGGCTTTCTCCACTTCAGGTGGGAGCCTGTCCTCCTTGTCAATGGTGAATGGTGGCATCTCCACTTTGTTGTCCACCATTTTTCCACTCCGTAAGACAGTTTCAACTTGAGCTTGATGGGGCTGATGTCCCTGCCCCAGAATTTTTCCTGTTTGATGGCTTTGCTGCAACTGATTCATTGCACCCGAAAATTTTCTCACAGCAGTTTCGAGGCATTTCATGGTGGCGTCTTGTGCCTCTTAAGCTTGTTTACTTT
Source organism: Leonotis leonurus (assembly GCA_026898415.1). NCBI lineage: Eukaryota > Viridiplantae > Streptophyta > Magnoliopsida > Lamiales > Lamiaceae > Leonotis > Leonotis leonurus. The sequence continues at coordinate 45,005 of JAPKLX010000093.1, forward strand.
CTTGCATGAAAACGACAAACTATCCTCAAGAGATGATTTTTGAGGAGGCATAGGTTGACATGGAAATTGCTGCATAGGATATTGGTGATGTGGATTTGGACGGTGATAAAACTGCTGCTTTTACGGTGGAAAAAATTGTTGTTGCGGCTATGGTGGAAAATACGGCTACGGCTGACGTTGATACTAAGGATGAAAATTCAGAGCTTGGGGTCATCGATTTTGGAAATTTTGTGTTCCCTGCCCTTGAATTTGTTGTTTTCATCCCATTTTTGTTGATTCCTCCATGTATTTTGTTGAGGAGGTGGCTGAGGCACGAATTCTTGTGCGGCATAGATTTTCGCTTCGCCTTCAACTATCATCTCCGCCATTCGTTGGCATTCTTCCACCATGTGATGATAATCTCCAAAAATTTTGCATGGCTCATGTGCAACTTGCTGAACAGATGGTGATGAGGGTTAGTTCATCTTCAATTTTTGTAACTCCCGCATCATATCCGCCATTTGCTTTTTAAGATCGGTGCTGGTCGTTACTGCACTGGCCTCCATTCATCGTGGTCGAGAGGATTTTTGTTTAGAGCTTGCAGCTAGGGTGGTCTCGAAAATATCATTCATCTCTTCCTCCATCTTAACAGCAATGTTTCCTCTCGCAGAGCTATCTACCATGAATTGCGTGGTCTAAAGTATACCGTCGTAGAAGAATTGACACAGCATCTCCGGTGCCATTTGATGATGAGGACACTGTTGTAGCAGCTCTTGAAACCTCTCCCAGGCTTCATGGAATGACTCATCGTGGGTTTGCTCGAAATTCATTATTTTAGTACGTACCGCTTGAGTTTTATGATGAGGGTAGTATTTCAACATTAATTTCTCGCACACCGATGCCCATGTATGTGGTCAGCGATCTAGGTGGGAGAGATAAAAAACCAAGATTTAGCCTGATCATTCAATGGCAAGGACAAAGTTGTTGCTCGAAAATTTGAAGGTACATTGATCCGACTCTATTTCGACTGGAAAAATAGAGGTATAGTATAGAGCAAGACCGAGTATCGTATTCCCACAGGAATTGTTTGTGTGAAAACCAATAAGTAATTATCACAGAAGTGTGTTATCTAGGGAATGAAAATAAGGTGGTAAACTATGGTACTCACAATCTCAAAATATAGCACACAAGAATAAAACAACTAATAATGTAAAAATAAATCACAACACAATAAATGGAAGAGATGACAAATATGAGATAAATGTGATCTTATAGATGTATGATGCCGTAACTATACATAGACAAATTGTCACTTCAATCTTTCAACAAAATTTTAATCCAGATTCATATGGAGGTTCACAAATATAGATTACAAATTCCATCTCGGGTTATCAATGAACGTAGATTAAGAATTATCCTATCATTCTAGGACTAACTACTAACTCCTAAAAGTTTGATGATAAATATCCTCATACAGTTTACATGTCTCCTTTTGTTACTTAAAGCAGGGACGACATCATGCTTCAAGAGATCAATTATGTTATGACTCCTATTGTATTAATTTATTCAACTAGCATGCATCAATAGTAATCAAGTATCAACACATGAGAATAAAAACCAAGAAGCATAAATATGAATTGCAAGACAAGATAGTATTGAGGAGACAATTCACAATAAATCTAGTTAGGCATGCAATCCCTAGAATCAACTAGATAATTAGCTAGATATAATGTAAATTAACGCAAACATGTAATCAAATAAAAATATAAGATAGAACTTGAATTGAACTCGAGCTTGAATCGAAGGTTGCAACAATAAAAATAATACTAGAATGTATAAAGTGTATTCAAGATAGTTTAGAATGCTCTCATTTTCTCTTAAAATTCTCGATACTTTATAGGGTTTAAAAGTGGGTGTTTAAATAGTTACATACTAGGTTAGAAAATCCTATGCCGACTTTGGTATGGGGACGGTGATGGGCCCAAAATGATAAGAATCAGATGTGAAATGTAAGTTTGGCGCACCTTCACAACGCCGTCTCGATTTGAGTCTCAGTCGAGAGGCTGACCGAGACTACTTTTGAATCATTCAGCCTCAAAGCTTAAAAAAAAAAGACAAATCAAACTCAATTATAATCAAGACCTTGCACTAAGATCAACACAATTTAACCCGTTCAAGTTAGTGCCACTTCGAACTAAGAACTCTTAGAAATCAAACTCAATTATACTTAAGACCTTGCACTAAGTGTGTGAGTGAAACTTTCGACTCTCTTAAACAAATTCAAGTGCCACTTTGAGGATGTGCATGTCGTGGGACTGGCAGGTGCCTATGGCAAGACGAGAGAGAAGAGTAGAGATGATGAGCTAGTGGACGTATCGAAAAACTGGGTTAATGATGGATATCTCCTTGGCCACCGCTGGGTTGTGATAATGGAGGTTTTCATCCTCGATATGGTAGATGTGTGGCCACATCCTTAAATGGTCGAAGTTGTGGCTCCAGTAGTGGCCATTGTCCTCCGGACCATTGACGATGGTGTTGAGCTCATCCATATAAAGTGAGTATCGCTGGTTCTTAGGTTGGAAACTAAAAGAGAGCGGTATCCTGGTGCATTGGATCATTCGTACCTCCATTGTGGAAAGGAACTCGAGACTGAGTCCTCTGTATGCATAGCTGTTGAGAGTGAACAACGTTATGAGGTCTAAGTTGTTGCATAGGGAAAAGTTGTCATCGACAATTTCCATTTCTGCCACAGTCACGAGATGAAGAAATCTGCATTGCTTATGTTGAAGGTGGACCAAGGTGGCCCACCTCTTTCGTTGTTCCTCCGAGTGAAGCGTGACCCTATACTTATTAGGGGCATGTGCTCCGAAAAAGTTAATGGACGTCCCCTTCTTCTTCTTTCCCTTGTCCACCGTGGTAGACTTCTTCTTTCCCCTCTCGGTTGCGGTTTTGTAAGTTGAGAATCCCATGGTTCTGCCTATTTTTATTGAGTACATACAAGTACAAATTGAATATATTAAGCTCGATAAAAAAAATAATAAAACGACATCATGAATCCCCCCCCCCCC
>JAPKLX010000093.1:64081-75021 GCA_026898415.1 Leonotis leonurus
ACATAATAATTAGGGTATAAAGTGGGTAATTTTCATATGTATAGTTAGGAATGGGTATTTTTAACATTACGTTTTTGCAGATTGGGTAATTTAAATTTTCTCCCTATATACAAAACTGAAACCCGAGTAAAACAAATTCAATTCAATAATATCCCTAATTCAAACTATATCAACCAATTTCAAGGAGTAATTTAAACTAATTTCAAGCAGTAATTTAAAAAACTGTTAAATAATTCCTAAATTATATAAACCCCAATTACAACAATATATACTATATTTATAATTAAACATTAAATTAAAAACTAACCTGTGAAGAAGCCATGGTTGGAGAAGAATAAGAAGAAAAATTACTGGTTGGTGTTGGGGGAGGGAGACTTTCGCAGTGTGGTCCCGTAGATGGTATCCCCAATTCTAGGACAAAAGAAAGTGATAGATGAAAGAGATATGTGAGGTTAGTTATATTATTTTATTACTTTTTAAAATTTATTTCTTCTTTTCTTTTTATTCTTATATTGATTTATTGTCCTTATGAGCACTTCTTGCATTGATTAAAAGAGTATTTTTGACATCTACTCTAAGCAAACTGAGTATTTTAACTTTTACCCCTATACAAAATGTCAACAACAAAAAGTGCACAGAATAAAATTCGATAAAGATGACATGGTTCTGCGACGAGCAGACGCTCTCAGGCCCACAAGTTATGTCCTAATTGGGAAGGACTGTACATCGTAAAAGAGGGCAGTGCTTTAGATCATTTTGTTTAAAAGAATAACATAGATTCGAAATTATATGAAAAGGTTACAAGTTCTCGATTTTAATTGCAGAGGGCAGTGCTTTAGATCATTATGTTTAAAAACAATCTTTCATTATTAAACTGTTATACGCTTGAATAAGGTGATCACCAAGCAAAGTAGAAAATGGTAAATAAAAGATGCAAAAAGGGCAAAAAAGAGACATGACCATTCAAAAACAAACTCATCAAAATAAAAACCACGGGTCAAAATAAAAGGCAAAAAAAGAGCCTTGGGAATAAGATAAGAGAAACAAACAGAGGCAGCGACCTCCAAGAGTAGCAGAAAACAAAGTTGCACAATATAATTACCTACATGATTAGAAATGCTTTGAGACACACGGAGCATACGACATAGATAAAGAAAATAATTAATTACCCACAGAAGAGGTCAAGAGGGGGAGGGGTTAATGTTTATGGGGGTTGCGTTGGAGTCCTCTGGGCCTCGGCCTAGCTCGGGAGGAATGACGAGAGGGGGCACTGTTATATCGACCTCCGCCGTCTCGCGCTCTATAGCCGCTTCTGCAGGCCCCTCTATCGTCAGCTCCTCGGCGCTATTCGGCACCTCTGCCACCAATGCGGACTGCAAGTCCCCTACTCCTTGGGATCCACTTGATTCCTGAAAATTAAAAAGCGCCTAAGTTAATAAGGGTTCATAAAAAGGCGGTAGCAGAGCCATAGGGATGGAGGGACAATACCTTCAACCTGTGAGCGAAAAAAGTAAAATTAAGAAAGGCGAGAGAAATTTAGACAAAAAGAGTAAAGAGAAACAAATACGACTTGCCCCTTCCAGAAAACGTGCTAGCTTTTCAGCTTGGTCCTGAGAATATGGAAGCACAGGATAAGGGATCGACCCCCATTTGGGCTTGGATTCGGCAAAAGTTGGGTTTGGGAGTAAGAAATCTTGAGCAGCAGCGCGAAGGGTATCCATATACCAAGGATACCCCTCTCCGTGGCTAGAATCGATCTCCAGAGAGGGCGCATCATCTAGAAGGCCCTCCACTGCCTTGTCCGCGTCTATCTACCCCCACTGACCGGGCACGCCCAGTTTCTTACATACCTCATTGATCAGCTCCGCCGTCCTGTGCTCGAGGGACTCGACAAGGCGCTTGTAGGAATGATCTTCCTCAGCTGCAAGTTTAGCGATGGTTTGCATGGAGTTGATGTATACTGAAGTGTTGGAGAAGATGATTACGTGTCTCCATCTTATTTGATGTGTTATGTTTTATCCTTACCCTTGGATCACGGCTAAGATTCTTTTCTTACTTTAGACGTTTATTTTTACTTTTATGTTTAGATGTCGCACTAGCGACTTTTCCTTTTGCTGGTGATATACGGACCTGTTTATATATCTCCATGGTATTGTACTGCATGAGCTGAGTTGAATAGATGAACTTTACTCTCATTTTCTCTCTCATATATTTTGAATATTCTCCATTGTTCTTGCTATGTTTACACACAAATACACACATATGTTGGGTTTCTACATGGTATCAGTTAGATTTAGCTATTTGTTTTGATCCTTGGTTATGGCGAAGCGGCGAGCTTGGAATGTGCTCGGAAACAATCCTGGTGACTCAGATGATAACCCTAATCGGCACAAAGAAGCTGCGGGATCTTCTTAACAGCATAATACCACCCCTAAATCTTCCATGGACGATGATAAGGATCTCAAGGAGATTCTTGCTATTCATCCCTCCAATCATCCAGGAATGCAGCTTGTTGCTGCACCTCTTACTCCCGATAACTTTTTGAATTGAAGTTGTTCCATTAAGCGGGCTCTGGGTGCGAAGTCCAAATTCAAGTTCTTGGATGGTTCTATACCTGAACCTTCGGTAACTTCCCCTATCTATAAATCTTGGGTGAATGCTGATTATATGGTTTCTTCTTGGATTATTAACTCCATCTCTAAGGAACTTGTTAATGCTTTAATCACTTTGATAACTCTAAGAAACTTTGAGACTCTTTATGTCAACGATTTGGTCGTAGTAATGGTCCTAAAATCTATAAACTTGAGAGGGAATTTAGTAGATTGCAACAGGGCAATCAAAGTGTCTTGTTATATTTTACTACTTTGACTTCTAAATGAGATGAATTAGACATGATTTTGGCTCCCTTGGAATGTGTTTTCGGCGCTAGTAGCACGTCCACTAAACGTGAGGAACAACGTCGGCTTATGCAATTTCTCATGGGTCCAAATGGTAGTTTTGAGCTGCCTGTAGCCAGCTCTTATTTCTTGATCCTTTACCTTCCGTTGATAAAGCATATGCTATGATTCTTCAAGTTGAGGATCAAAAGGCTGTGGTGGATAGTGGTTTTCATGCTTTGGGACAGTTGGCTCTCACTATTGCCAAACCTTCTTTTCCTACTTCTGGGCAGAATATTTCTCTTGAGCCTTATTCTTTTAGGCCTCGTAGGTCTAAGGAGGAGAAAGCTAGGTTGGTTTGTGGTCATTGTAAGGGTACAGGACATGATGAAACAAAATGTTTCAAAATCCATGGTGTTCCAGATTGGTTTAAGATGCATAAAGCTTCCAGGGGACGTTTTAAAGCTAATTTTGCCGATGGTCATATCCCTCATGATAAAGATACTAATCCTGTGGACATCACTTCTAATATTTGTAAATTCATTAAATCTGAGCTTGCGAAATGTATGAGGAATCCTGTCAAGCCTGACCTTGAATCTTCTTCCACACGCGATGTTAACTTTGTTCATTATGATGTTAAGGGTAATATTCCTTTTGGTGGCCATTATACATTCACAGCTGGAAGTTCCTTGGACAAAAATACTTGGATTATGGATTCTGAAGCTTCGAATCACATCTGTTGCAATCCATTATTGATGTAGTCTTTGATCAAGATTGCTAAGCATGAGGATATTTTTCTACCCGATGGTAGTATTAAGAAATTTGAGTACATGGGGACTACTTGGATAGAGGATGGTCTTGTACTTTAGAGGGTATTATTTGCTCCTTCTTTTACTCACAACCTCATTTTAGTTGCTCAACTTATACAGGATACCGGTCTTCGTTGCTCTTTTCTCAAAACTCATTGCCTTCTTCAGAAGGACAACCATGACAAAGTTGTTGCTATTGGTCGCATGATTGGTAACTTATACCTCTTCAAGTCTCCCTTTGGTGGTCAGGCTGTTTCTGGTTGCTTCGGCTCTGTTAATCTCTCGTTGCTTGATTGACATGCTCGTCTTGACCATCCCTCTCTTCAAACCTTACAACATATGAAGCAGCTCAATGGAATATTGTCTGCTCCTGACATTGCTTCTCTTCATAACTGTGAGGTATGCTTGAAGGCAAAACAGCCTTGTTGTTCTTTTCCTATACTTGACAGACGCTCTATGGAGCTTTTTGATTTGATTCATGTTGATCTTTGAGGACCCTATGTGCATCCTAATATTTTTCATGCTAAGTTTATGTTAACCATTGTTGAAGATCATAGCCGCATGATTTGGACATTTTTGCTTAGTTCTAAGGCTCAAACTTACTCTTTGCTAAAACATTTCTTTGCTACGGTTAAAGTTCAATTTGGTAAATGTGTCAAGGTTCTTCGTTCGGACAACGAATCAGAGTTTGTCAATCACAACATGAGTCTTCTTTTGTCTGAACTTGGTATTCTTCACTAGCGCTCTTGCATTTATTCTCCGCAACAAAATGGTATTGTTGAGCGCCGACATAGGTCTCTTTTACAAGTTGCTCGTGCTCTCATGTTTCATAGCTTGTTGCCTCAGAGATTTTGGCCATTTTCTTTGATGATGGCAACTTGGATTCTTAATAGGTTTCCTAGTCGTGTGCTTAATTGGTCGAGTCCCTTTTCTCTTTTATTTGGTGAGGAACCTGACTTATCTAATGTACAACAGTTTGGTTGCGTTGCGTTTGCTGTCAATCTTGATTCGCATAGAAGTAAGTTTGACCCTAGGAGTGACAAATGTATTTTCCTTGGATACTCCTCTCAACACAAAGGGTGGTTTATTCTTTATCATATGGACAAGCACACTGTATTTACACCAAGGGATGTGCACTTTCTTTCTTCCGAGTACCCTTATGCTTATGATTATGTTGATGATCAGCCATGTTTAAGTTCCCCTTTCTTTGTTTTTGATTCTTCTCTTGACTGCAACAGAGATATTGATGGTGTTCTTCCTTTGGAACAGGACGTTCCAGACCTTACTGACCCCATTTTTGATACCAGTAACCATGCTTCTTCTCCACAGCTTGATTCCACTGATGGTATTATGGGCAGAGGAAGGAGATCTATCAAGCCCCCCGACTTGGATGTCCAATTATGTTGGTAGTGTTACAACGACTTCTTCTATTCGTGAGATGGTGTTTACTCCACCTACATTCCCTTATTACATATCTCCATCTCTCACACCGAGTTATACTGCCTTCTTGGTTAGTGTTTCATTTGCTACAGAACCCCGCTTCTTTAAGGAAGCTAGCAAGATAAAGGAGTGGTGTGATGCTATGGATAATGAGCTGCTTGCTCTTGAACAAAATAACACGTGGGTTCTTACTACGTTGCCGCATGATAAACGTGCTATTGGATACAAGTGGGTCTATAAACTCAAACTTAATGCTGATGGCACCATAGAGAAGTTCAAGGCATGACTTGTCGCAAAAGGTTTCAATCAAGAGTTTGGGATTGATTACACCGAGGTCTTTTCTCCCGTGGCCAAGATGGTTACGGTTCACTTCTTACTCGCTGTTTCCACGATGTATAAGTGGGAAGTTCATCAAATCGATGTCAATAATGCTTTCTTGCATGGATTTTTACATGATGATATTTATATGTTACCTCCTAAAGGTTATTCGAAGGCTGCCCTGGGTCAAGTGTGTAAGCTTGTCATGAGTCGTTATGGGCTCAAACAAGCTTCCCGCGAGTGGAACGCGGAGTTTTGCAAGGCTCTTACCCTATTTGGTTTTGTTCAATCCTCTTCTGACAATTGCTTATTCACTAAAGGGTCGGGTGATACTTTCCTTTGCCTATTAGTTTATGTTGATGTTGCTCTTGTCACTGGCCCGAACCCTCATCTTATTTCAGAATTGAAGGACTACTTACATGGATTATTTACTATTAAAGACTTGGGAATTGCTCAGTATTTTTTAGGTATGGAGATAGCTCGAGGTGCTAAAGGCACGTTCTTGAATCAACGTAAGTACATTCTTGATTTAGTTGATTCTATTGGATTTTCTGGTGCACTCTCTACTTCTACACCTCTTCCTGCAGGTATTCAACTTCCAACTTCGAAGAGATGACGGTGATCCTCTTGAGAATCCTCACTCTTATCGCCGTATCATAGGTCGTTTGTTGTATCTCAATCTAACGAGACCCGACGTTTCTTATAGCATTCAACAACTTAGTAAATTTGTTGCTCAGCCTCGTTCTTCTCATTGGAATGCTGCCTTACATGTTGTTCGTTATCTTAAAGGATGTCCTACCCTTGGTTTGTTTTATCCTTCGGATATTTCTTTTGAAGTGCGAGGCTTTTGTGACGCTGATTGGGGATCATGTTTGGATACTCGCCGTTCGCTCACCGGCTATTGTGTTTATTTGAGTGGCTCTCTTGTTTCTTGGCGTTGCAAGAAACAAAACACTGTTTCTGTTTCTACGGCAGAGGCAGAGTATCGTGCTTTAAGTTCCACCATGCGTGAGCTTATTTGGATCAATTTTCCATTTCAAAATTTTCTTCTTCCACTTAAGCTGCCTATCTATCTTCATTTCTTCATTGTGTTAATCAGGCGGCCATCCACATCTCCAAAAATTAGGTCTTTCATGAACAAACGAAGCATTTGAGCATTGATTGTCATCTCGTACATGAACAATTTAAAGCTGGCTTCGTTCTTCCTACCCATATTTCTACTCAGATTCAAATAGCGGATGTTTTCACTAAGTCTCTTCCTGCATCTCGCTTCCATATGCTTTTAGTCAAGATGGGCTTATTGGATTTACACCAAGCTCATCTTGCCGGGGGGGGGGGGGGGGGTAGGAATGATCTTCCTGAGTTGCAAGTTTAGCGATGGTTTGCATGGGGTTGATGTAAAGTGTTGGAGAAGATGATTATGTGTCTCCATATTACTTGATGTGTTATGTTTTATCCTTACCCTTGGTTCTTATTTTGTAATAGACGACTAAGATCCTTTTCTTACTTTAGTTGTTTATTTTTACTTTTATGTTTAGATGTCGCACTAGCGACTTTTCCTTTCGCTAGTGATATACGGACCTGTTTATATATCACCATGGTACTGTACTGCATGAGTTGGGTTGAATAGATGAACTTTACTCTCATTTTCTCTCTCGTATATTCTTGAATATTCTCCATTGTTCTTGCTATGTTTACACAAAAATACACACATATGTTGGGTTTCTACAGCGCTCGCGAAATTGATGCGAGTGCATGAACCCCTCGGGTAAGTCCTTCACTATCCGACCAAGTAGACGCTGGCTGGGAGGGCTCACTAGGACCTAGGATCGGCAAAGCGCTGCCCCCTCATTCTGAACGCTCCACCTCGCTTTTCGATCAGCCTGCATCCGACCCATCTCACACCCCTTATTGAATGATGCTTTGGAAACATTAGTGAGCTCATTGAGGTAGACGGACAAGAGATAGTCTATTTTCTTATGCAGCTTCTCCACGTTGGCCCTCTACTAAGCACATGCCTTTTTGAATTTCATTTGCAGCTGAGCCAGTTGGCTCTGAAGAGTGTCACAACTCTATATCTGAGCCTTTAGGATGACCAGCTCCTCTCGAGTGGTCAGGAGCTCTTTGCGGGTGTTCTCAAAGAATTTTGCTCACGCAGTGAGGACAGGACAAAAATGCGAAGATAAAAGTGTAGGTAAGGAAGTAAAACTTACACTTAGCTCGTACTTCGTGGCTTTTTTATCGAGAGAGGTGCTGCTGAAAGCAAGAGCCTGAATCCAATCCTAATAGCGGAGGAGACCATTGGGCACATGGGCTCCATCTCCTCCACGAAGCCTAAGGCAGGACCCCGTAAAGTGAAGGCAGTGCCGCTGGTTCTTGCTAAGGTGATTGAAGGATAAGGCAATCCCAGGGCCTTGGTCACAGTGGTTACCCAAATTTTGTCTCTCCCCTGACACCTCGGCAAGAGGGGGCACGGGTTAGCTGGTGAGAAGGAGAAGAACGAGATGAAGATGGTGACGCAAAAATTCTGATAATGCTCACAAAGGCCTCTGCACCCTGGGAAGGCTTATTCTTCTTGGAAACCAGCCCCTCAGGACCGTGGAGGGCCCTTTTCTTTTGAACGGTCTTCACGACCATCGGTTTGTCATTGGGGCCCATAGGTGGGGGCCCGAAGGGGGAGGAACAACAGTAACGGTTTCTTAGTTAACAACAAACCCCAAAAAAACATGCTCCAATTTGGGGGGAAAAGCTATGATGGACCCTGTAGGATAGGGAACATCTACTGTAGTTGCAAAAGTAGCGAATGCAACGTCAGCCGCAGAGAGGGCGGCAGATCCACCCACACCTGTCTGCAGGGCCTGAGCCTTTTGCTCGGGCCTGTCAACCAAAACATTGGCGGCCCGCTCGCGGGCCGACGTGTTCAGACGCTCAGCAAAGGAGGACTTATTTTCAAGAGAAAACACATATATTAAAAATCAATAAACAAAGGGCATATTAGAACGTTAAGAAGATAGAAATTTACCCATGGAAAGGTCCAAGGTCTGCCGAGATTAAGATCAAAAAAGGAAAGAGCGGAGGCATCCTCCGAAAGTTCTATTACTAAAGAATGATTGGTGGAAAGATGGATGATTTCGTCTAGATATTCAAAAAGCAGTCGAGATACCAGATCCTCCGAAAGAAAACTTTGCAGACCTTCGGTCTGCAATAAAAGGGAAAATGGGAAAATCCCAAGTAGAGCCAAAGGGCAGGATAACAACGTTATACTCGTTGTACCAAAATTTATCTATTCTTTGATATTTATCGTATATATCAACAAGAGAGATAGAAGAAAAATATATAAAAGTGTGTGATTTGTTCACCCTATGGAGATTGAAGAAAATTTCCAAGGTATCATCGAAACCATAAATGGATAGATACATGTGGAAGAAAATGGTATTCCTAATGGACATATGATTAAGCTGGATAAGGGGTATAGAGAAATGAGTGAAAAGATTACAAAGATAGTTGGGAACTAGCAGTGGCAGACCTGCCTAGAATTGGTTCCTCCACAGAACAATGAAGGGAAACTGAACGGTCAATGGTCGTTCAGTAGAGGTGGGAAGTCTCACACTATAGCCATCGGTATTACCTAGTAGCTCAAGTAAAGCTTTTAAATCATGGTCTTTAGCATGATATCAGGGAAAGAGAGTCATATGAGGAGCATGCATAGTTAGGGAAGGAAAGAGAAAACTCGAAAGAAGGAAGTGACAGAAAACACGAATGTTGGAAATGAGAAAGGTAGGAGATGATGAAAGGTAGGAGCAGGCATACTTAAGGTCGTTGTCTGTTCAAAACCTCTTGATCTTCTTCCCTGTTTGGTTTTCAACCAACACTTTCCACTGCCTGAAACACTTGAAAGTTTAAGTTTTGTACTTTTAACTTGAATACACAAGTCATGCTAGAGTAATCATCGATAAACGACAAAATATATGTTCCTGTTGGTCCTGCAAGAGCTAGGTTTTGTGTATGAGGAGGGGGGGGGGGGGAGGGGATATACCAATTACCAACTTTTTTAGTTAACTTGACGTTCTAGTTCAAGAGCTATAAGACTTCTTATATTAAGAATAACTTTTAAGATGACTAGAACAGGTTCTCTCAAGAGAAGATTATCTTGTCCAAAGAAACTCTTGTGTGAGCTGGTTCTGAGAGAGTTTAACTTCGTGAGAGGTTTTTCTTCAACATAATTGTGTTCGAAAGATGGTGGATTTAGTTGGTTGCTATTATTGAAAACCTGGTTTTAATCCGAATGTTCTTTAGCAAAGCAGGTTTACAAAGAATGAGTGAAAATGGTAGTGCTGGGTTAGTGAATAACAAAAAGACTGAACTAAAATGTAGAATATAAATAACACAGTCAATTTTATGTGGTTCGGAAAACCCTCTACGTTCACGATCCAGTTACACATGACTAGAAATCCACTACTAGGATTCTCACTTGTTTATACTCATTGAGTATGAGCCACAAATATAAGTCAAAACTAGACTATATCCATGCACGAGTTATGGGTCGTGTCCCTTGCAACTTACAGAGAAAATTCTACTTCAACGCTTCACGATTAAAGCCTAGAAAACTACTAAACTTTGAAGGAAGTAAACTTCTAACTTCTCTATAAGAAAGATTTAAATCAAGATTACAACTTGATGTTTTCTGAGATAAAACGTTGTTGCTTCGATATCAGTATGCATAAATTCAGACTTCTTCACACTTTGAATGCACGAATGTAGGTGAATAAATCTGGGCAGAGTGACGGCTCTTGATCGTTGAATTCACGTACTTTGCATACTTTGAATTGAAGCTTTTATAGGTGAAGAATTTAAATTCTGACCGTTAGCTTGATTGGTTAAGCAATCAATGCTTAATCATTGCTGAAGATCATGTTTCCATAAATCGAGTCTTGCCTTGTTGAATAGATAGAAATCTCCTTGATTGGAGTAATCTTTGATTGATCTCCTTCCTTTAATAGAGACTTGCTGGATAGAGGCATGTTGTTCGTCTTCTGATGTCATCCAGCGGTCACTTCTTGTCTCATAGTTCTGCTTCTCTTCTGTTGTGTAAGCTTTCTTTATAAGCAGAACTGCCTAGAGAACCTGATGACTCCTATAGGTCAAAAATCGTATCAAAGTGTTCTGTCCTTAATTTTTGTCATCGTCTAAACTTGATCTAGAGATTGACAAACTATGGTCAAGATCTTGTAATTCGATCTTTTCCTTACAATAAACCAATCTTATGAAATAGATCTATCATGATTGCTTTTCTATCAGATATGGTCCAGAATAGGATGACCTTCTATGTTACAACATGGGCAAGACTAAGCAACGAATGAATGAAAAATTCTAAGTGTGTTTTGAGAGAACATCGTCAAAATTATTTCTAAGGGTTCCCAATAATTTCCTCATTTTTGATGATGTCGAAACCACACTGTTGGTCCCGAAAGAGCAAGGTTTGGTGTATGGGGGGGGG